>JAVDPK010001699.1:68835-94978 GCA_034780415.1 Cichlasoma orientale | reverse complement strand
TATATATATATTAATGACAAGTATTTTAATATATTTTAAAGCACCTTGAGGCGACTGTTTGTTGTGATCTGGCACTAGATAAATAAAACTGAATTGAACCAAATTTAAAAAAAATGAATGCTGCTGTATGAATAAAACGGATTTGACTGCAGCACAGGTACTAGAGAACAACACGGTGAGCATGTGCAGGTTAAAGTCCTCCTCCCCTGAAAAGAAACCACAGAAAGATAAGTTTAGTTTAGAAGACTTGTGCTGCAAAGCAAAACACAGAAAAGTGAGACGTATAAATAAACATGGCAAAACACACTGCTGCCTCGCGAGTCTGTTTTCAATTCCCATTCGATTAAAGTGTCCCTGCAGGAGTCGGTGAGGTTGGGTATGGGGTGAGGTGCAGAGACATAAATCAAAGCGGTCCAAGGAATAGTAATCCTCGCTGAACATTTTGGACTGATTGATATAAATAACATTGTCCTCGCCATCTGTCCAAAGAGGGACCTTTCCAGTTAGTGTTGAGCGGCAACGGCAGAATAATTAATGAATGGTGTCCTTTGTGCCGGTAATAAAGAGGAGACAAATTATGTTATAATCCAACTGCTGCTCGTTTGTCACAGCCAAATAAAATGTCAAATAAAAGTGAGGGGCCACAGTGTTTGTTTAATGGAGTGCAGGCTACCTGCTCCGGAGTCTGACAGCAGGGTGGGACGGCTGTAAAAAAGCAAAGCCTGGATTCCAGTCTGCAGGAATCCACTCGGGCTGAATGTGTGTCGATTATGTGCTGCACATTTAACAAATGTTCACAAACACAAACAAAGAGTTTTCTTCCAGAATGACTCTGGATGACCTGGAAATTATCATTCATTACTAATCAAATATAGAATAGCCAATCTGTGTCTTGGGCTTGGATAGCTGTGCTGCTAGTTTCTGACATATAAAATTCTCTGTGGTTTCATAATGCATCCCTTTGAGTCCATAGGCTTCTGGTTTTGGAGAAAAATCACTAAATTTTCCTCATGCAAAAGGGCCCAGGTGCTCTGGTAAATGCCAAAAACTGCAGGTCCTCCAATGCCCACTAGAGGCTGGCTCAAAACGTGAGTCAGTCCCCATAGGCTCCCATGTTAAAACGTCCAACTTTAGAAATAAACATGTTTACAGGATGATGAACAGCTCGTCTTTATGACAGCTGTACAGGGGGCGGAGTTTGTTAAGGGCGTGGCTGCCAATTTGAGCAACGTAATCTGACCTTGATCATGTTTGTGGTGTTGGACCATTTTAATAAAACTATCTGACAAATAATGTGGCTTTATGTGCAGTTAATTGTAGCAGCCCATCCAGGAAGCTGTTTCTTCTCTACAGTCTGTAAAGGTGCATCGCTAACTAAGCTTTCTAGCATTATGTGGTCGCTTCTGGCTCCAGCGGTGGCTTCCAAGAAGTTTGCGCTTCAGTTTTAGTGAGTAAAAGTTCAGCATTTTAATAGTTTGTACTAATTGTTGAGGTGGAGAAGCTTGTTTCTAGTTTCTAGACCCCAACATGTCTCATTATCCATGTTTCTTTTTTGCCTCTCTGTCAAAAACAACAATATAAAGACATGAAGAAGGTGTCTGTGAGATTCTAGTGAAGTTTTTAAGCTAATTATCTTTAAAAATTCAAATAATTTTGACCTCAAATCACATAAATGACAAAAAAGAAGTCCCACCACGTGTGTGTTTACATGCTCATCAGATGCCTCCAAGGCTTTCGATCGAATCAATCGTGAAAATGGTGCTTAAAATGATGCGAGCAAAGTAAACATCTGTCTCTGAATGTATTGGTATTCCCGTCAGTCCATGTTGTTTAGACGTGTATCTAACTCTTAGACAGAGTTGTACCTTTTTGCACTTGTAAATAAGAACTTGTCCAAAAAGTCGAATCATTTTCTGTTGTTTTGCTGGAATAATTAACCTCGACGTGTGTGCAGATGACCGGGTCGGTCGGCATCGGTTCAGAACAACAGAACAGGTCACAGATATTTACTCTCAGTGTCCCCCTGTGTACTTTTATCAGAGTGGAGGGTCAAAGGCCACGTCGTGCCTTTAACTTTACATAAGAAAACACTTTAATTCAAAGCTTCACAACAAAATCTCCGAACCAGGACTTGGATTTCTTTGACTTGCTGTGCGTGTCATCTGTATGCATCACATGCAACATCTGCTCAGGTATTCATAACCTGAGATCAAGGTTGGATTGCTGTCATTGATCGGCAGCAACACCTAAATTGAATTTGTATCCCTCGTCTCACCTCTCTGCAAACCCCGCACCATCATAACTAGAGCCCCAAACTCGAATCTTAAGCCCCTGAGCGGGAGGCGACGTCCAGAAAGAAGAAGGAGCATCGATATTCTGTCCAAAAAAATCCAAAACTTTCTTGTCACAAAAAGCAGCTAAACTGTGAGAACTTGGAGCCGACTGCAGGTTTAGAAGAAAATCTGCTTTTTAACCAGACGCACTGAGACCCAAAGTGATTCATTACAATTATTGACTTTAATGGGCAGGCAAGAACTGACTTACAGATCAAAAGCTCCCCAGATGAGCAGGACTGTACGGTGCAATGATGATGGCTCCTAACTGATGATGCAGACAGGTTGGTTAAGTTTTCAAGATTTATCATTAAACAGTTGAGAAAGGACCACTTTAGTCAAAAGGTTATTGTTTCCTTTTGCAGCAGTTTATAGTTGGGGCGGATGGTTCTGTTCTGTTTGGGGGCTTAAGAGCATGAAGACACCAGCACAGACCAAAGCAGGCATCAAGAACAGCACGTATGACAAAGACTGAGTTTGAAGCATGAAAAGCTGGAGGTGGGTTGCAAAGCAACTTGCAGGGGGAGTAGCAGCTGTGGCAAAACAGACTTTTGATTTGTGTAATTTTCACAACTGACCTCTAATCGACTGATCAGTGTTCCTGGACACAAAATTAATACTATCCATTTTTACAGCGGGTCTACAGCTGGGTGTTGGAGGAGTTGATGGTGAAGCATATTGTGTCACCGCTCACACCAGAGACCCAGGTTTGAGTGTTACATTAAAGAAACATTATAAACATTAAAACTACTTGGATGGGTTTAGAGAAAGGATCACGGTTGAGGTTCAAATACAATGATTGCCACTTTTCCCATAACTCAGTTTCAGAAATACATTTCTTACAAAGTTGTGCTGACCGTGATGAAAAAAAGAACATGAAGAAATTAAAGTAATTCTTGCTGACACTGGGCTGACTGTAGGCAGCCTAAAGAAGCCTAAATCATGCAGCATGTATCTTCTTCTTTTGGCTGCTCCCTCCACTGCTGATCATCTGCCTCCAACTCACCCTATCCTTATTAGTCTTCTCTGAGGTCTTCCTCTTTTTCTCCTGCCTGGCAGCTCCAGTATATCCACCATCCTTCCTCTGCAAATGTCCAAACCATCTCAGCCTTGCCTCTCTAACTTTGTCTCTAAACCGCTGAACCTAAGCTGTCCCTCTGATGTACTCATTTCTAATCTTGTCCCTACTGGTTACGTGGAATTGAAAATCTTCAACTCTGCCACCTCCAGCTTGGCCTCCTGTCTTTTTTTTTAGCACCATGGATGAGAATTGCAATTAGGATATGCAGAAGGGTATCTGTAACAGCTTTACCATAAGCTGCTACTCAGTGACACCGTTACATAAGCAGCTCCAGAACAATCACAACCACAAGTCCAAACATCTTTGACTCTACTTCTTTTTTATTATGTGACAGACACAACTGGTGAGCATTAGTTATGCAACCTAACTTAACACTGTCAGCGCTGGCATACCTGAATGAACCACTTCCTGGATAAATGCAGTAAGACAAGAGGTAATTGCCCCCTAGTGTCCACATAATACAAACAAAGGAGTGAATGGTTCTTAGAATATATTGTGTTAAGTTTATCGACTTTATTTCCAGCTCCAAGTGCCAGGTAAGGCTCTTGTCTTTTTAATGTACTGCAGTGCATTAAAAGAAACTGTTCAACGCCCAGAAAACTACTCAGTCATCATTCTCGGGTTTCCAGCGCTTTATTAACACTGTTCACATGGAGCACGTCTTTAATCTACACTTTTAAAATCTCCTGGCCTAACTACAGCTGATGGACTCATGGGGTCCCGGGGAACCAAATTGCCAAACAGTGCTTTGTCTCGAGACCCCAAAAGCCATTCATCATTCTCTGCATCTCCAGTTTGTTATCAGGACCGTTCACATGCAGCCCATCTTTAAGCTAAGTTTTTAAATTTCACCAAATATCTGATCACTTCAGAAAAGCGCCGACTAATTTCTGTGTGATCGTTAAGCTTAGGATCAGGACTTTTTCATAGTGACTAATCCAAACCACACAGCAACGTATTAATGACTAACCTCGTGCTGTGGATGGATCATCTGAGAAGTTCTCTTGGCTGAAGTTTGGTGAGTTTCTGATGTCTTCTTCTTTAGAAATGGTTAATAGCGGTTTGGCACTGAGATCATCTGATCTACTGGGATTACGGCCGAGCTCGACTCTGTGGCCTTCTCGCTGCTTGATTTCTATTATCTTTTGCTAAGTTTTCATACATTCAGCGGGTTGAGCATTGGCACGAAAACAGGAAATGACAGCAATCACTTGAAATTATAGAGGATGGCCAACATTTCTTGACCTCCTGTAGATTAGTTTTGTTCCTTCGATGCTCTCTAAAATATGCTGCCTGCTCCTGAATTCAGAAAACGATATGCGGAGTCTTTGACCTTAAACGATGCAAGCGTTCAGGAGTACAGCTTCACCCTTTGTGGCGACGTTCACATCACGAGCTGAGGAAAAAGTGCAAAGTGAACTTGAACTCTGAAACTCCGGAAACATCCTGGGAGCTAAGGACGAGGGGAAGGCTGCCATGGAGTGCCGGCTCGGTGAAAGGGTGGAGGAGGCAACCTTAGACGAGAGTTGATCGCTCTGCAACATTGCCTCCAGGTCCATCAATCACCCTGCAAATTAAAGGCGAGGTGAGGCTTAGGCTTCACCGGCCACATTTGACATCAGTCTCACATCACCCTGCGATGAGGACATCACCCATATTGAGAGGATGCTCTAGGTACGCTCATTCCGCCCACGTCGGCGTCTCGAAGGGGCCCGCATTATCTGCGCCAACAAAAGGAGGAGCCGCTTTGTGCAATCAGCACCGTTCTGTACATATTAAACAGCGCAACATTCTCAACCCAGGTTCATTTTAATTAGAGGGGAATTTGATCACCGCCGTCTCCCACAGGCGCTTTTGATGTTAATAAAACAAGCTGTACCTTCGTTCTCCTTCCAAAGCAGGGGGAGTGGAGTGAGTGAAGGCCGGGGGGGAGGGGGGGAGGAGGAGGAGAAGGGTAGGGGAAGCAGAAAAGGGAAAAAGTTCCCTCTTCAAGTCAAAACTAAAGGGAGGCGTCTGAGGAGAGTCTGTGATCCTCCGCCGTGTTGGGAAATGGCGTGTAAGAGCGAGCAGAGGTGCTCAGCGGGATTATCAATGTCGACAAAACGCATCACCACCTTAACACACGCAGGATCGTCTCATAATGAAAGGCTGAGGTGTTCTTTCTGTTGCTCTGACACTTTGGCGCTTTCATTCAATAGATGTTAATAACAAAAGAAGACGAGATGAACCGAGCTACAATGGATAATATTTGTGCGGGCGAAGGTGAACAGTGGACCTGAACAAAGGCTTTATTCCAGCGTGCATGATTTATATTATGTTCACCCTACAAGCCATAAATACTAAATAAGGACCGCCGGTTATACTTCACTCACTTTAAATGGCTGTTGATATCTATTGCCTATACTGGGCCTCCCCCACCTACCCAAAATGTAGTCACTGAGCCCAGGGAAGTGTTCACAGAGGTGAGTTTAAATACCTGGGGTCAACCATCTAAAGCAAAGGACAGCGCGCAAGAGAGGTAAATAAGAGAGTGCAGGCGGGGTGGAGTGGATGGAGATGAGTGTCAGGGGTGATTTGTAAAAGGGAAGATTTACAGTACAAGATAGTAGTGAGACCTGCTATGATGTATGATTTGGAGCTGGTGGCACTGACAAAAAGACAGGAGGAAGTGCTGAAGATGCTAAGATGTTTATTGGGAGTGACCAGAATGGTTTAGCAATGAGTACTTCAGAGGGACTCTGTTATATAAAGTTAGAGAGGTGAGGCCGAGATGGTTTGGACATGTGCAGAGGAGGGACAGTGGATATACTGGATGAAGAATCCTGGCGATGGAGCTGCCAGGCAGGAGGAAAAGAGGAAGGCCACAGAGAAAATTCATGGACGTAGTGAAGGAGGACATGCAGAGGGTTGGTGTGACAGAGGAGGATGCTTAGGACAGGGTGAGATGGACGAAGATGATTAGCTGCAGTAAACCCTAAAGGGAGCAGCTAGAAGAAGAAGACAAAGAAGGAGAGGCATTCATAGAGGTCAGAGCAGAAGACCTGTTTTTCACAGGCCACAGGAGTCGCCCCCTAGTGGCCATTTATTACCAATTATACTGGGATGATGGCCAACTGAGCAAGCTAATCCAGTCATCCATTCAGTTTCTTCTGCTTATTCAAATCAAGGCTGCGTGGGGGCATGTCTTTAGACTGTGGGAGGAAGCTGGACAGAACCCATGTACACACGGAGAGAACATGCAAACTCCACATGGAAAGGTCCGGGCTGGATTTGATGCAGTGATTCAGAAATGTCTGGCCATAGCCCCCTGATGGTCTGTGAGGGTACTGTAGGTAGGCTCCAAAAGGATGTTTACAAGTAATAAATAAAAAGCCTTTTAATTTGACTTTGTAATCAGGCTAAAATTAGCAACAAATACTGAGCGGAGACCCCCCAGAGGCAGTCCCCGGGAGCACCTCTGCGTCCCCTCTGAAGAACTGGAGGAGGTGGCCAGGAAGAGGAAGGCCTGAGCGTCTCTCCTGAGATCGCTGCCCCCGCAACCCAGACCTGGGCTTGAAAATGGAAGCAATCAGGACATCAGATTTAAATTGTGTTATTCTTTGGTAATCTAACATAGCTTTCATCTGGAACGTGTCTTTTTCCATGTCATTAGAGGGGAAGTAGTTAAAGTGGCATTGTGGCTTTGAGCAGCGAGCAAGTCCATGAAAACAAAAAGGAGATACTCCTGCTTTAAATCATGTGTTTGATTCAAATCAGTGTTGGTTCAACCACATACAGATAAACCCTGCAGGCTGCAGATGCTGTATCCACCACGCTTTATATCAGGTCACATTAATGGATGTAACTGATTAAATTGGATGTTGTGTAACAATGTGTGATTGTGTGACAATTGCTAGGCTAATAGGTAAAGGAAGGCTCCTAATGGTAAGATATAAGGGATGGATATAACAACTGATATGTGAACATTAAATGGGCTGATAACATCCAGATGGGGGGGGGGGGGGGATGTCTTAGCCGCAGCAACACTAATGGTCAATATGCGTGCTGTCTTCAGACTGATCATACTGCACAGGTTACAGAGCACAAAATTTTATGTGAAAAGGCAAAATCTGAAGTATTTTTAAAGAAACAATTTGTTTTATCCTGTAAAGTCACCAAAAGTGACTCCATGAGGGTTCATTATGTGTCACAAGACTGACAGAAAAAGGAGAGCAAAAGGCTAGAGAGGAGTCCCATTTCTGATTGGTGGTTATTTCTTTTGAAATATATAATTGCAGCAGTCACTTGGACTGTAAATCAGGGTTTTCATTAATATAGTTAAGGGTCACATTTTGGGCCGACGCTCTTCACCTCTTTAGCACGCACTATAAAGGCCCATAGTGTTCTAGCGTTTGTTTTTATTTTCCCAATAAATGAAGTGAATGGTCATCTGTCCCTGAAGTAAACGCTCCATCTCTCCCGTGCCTCCAGGCGGGTCGTTAAACGGCCAAACGAGCGATGGAATGAGTAAATAATTCAACAAATAGATGAATAAATAAAAGGGGTCGGACTGTGCGGTGGTTAAGCAGAAGGAGGAGGGTGCACGGGGGTGGGTGGAGGGGTGGCGTTCAGCTGGGTTGGGGGTGGGGGGGCACCTATGGCAGAGGGAGGGCAGCTTTCTCTCGCTGAACATGTACCGTCTGTACAATCCCGAACCTTGGCACCGGTACAGGCATCTGCTGCCGGCCTCCCTCTGCCAGTCCACCGTATATACATAAACATCTGCTTCCCTGCACACACAAGGAAAAAAATAGAAACGGGGGGTGCACAGTGCTTGACAGGTCTGCATTTTCGCCATCCCTCCCGGCCCCCGCTCACCCGGTTCTTTACACAAAAACCTTAATGCATCCTGTCAAGCCATTAGGCGGTGATACGATCAGCTCACAGGCCCCCATTAAGCCATCAGTGTCCACCTGTGATAAAGACGACCATTTGTTTTCTTAAAGCCCTACTTAATGTCCGTTTAACTCAATTTGTCAGGAAATGTACAAAAATTTCCACCCCCCCCCCCCACCACCACCACCACCACCCCCGTGCTCCTGAAATCTGGTCGGGGTTAAAAACTCGGAGAAGGAGGGAGGAGGAAGAAGAGAGGTTGGTGTGTTTTTTTTTTTTTTTTAGGATGCATATTCAAATGAGGGGGTTAAATTGCCTCTCGTATTGATGTATCGTGTTGCGCGGGCGCCGAGAGGTGGCCTGTGTTTTCCCTCTAAAAGCTGATTTTTGGACAGCAGGGGCAGGAGCTGGAGGTTGTTTTGCCTCCATTAGCCTCGGTCCGCGGCCCCTGCTCCCTCTCCCGATGTGACAGCACTCTAAATCCGGCCCCGCCGTCATTACCGGCGAGCACGCCGCGAAACCATAATAACACCTTTTAAAACGGCATTGTCCCCACACATGTCGAATGATCACCCCTCCTCCTCCTCCTCCTCCTCCCGCTCGTCCACATCCCCGGTGAGGACACCTAACAGCCACTGAAACATCTGTTTATGTTTTGTCTACAGATACATCATTTGGATTTTGGAGGGGCGGCAGCAGCGGCGAGACGGGGAGCGAAACATAATGATCCTTTGCTGTGTTGTAATCCCAGGCGTGTGAATAGTAAATCAGCTATTAAGTCCAAAAGGGAGATTTAAAAACTATCTGCTAAAACACAACAAAAAGCGACACACAGCATCTCCCTCGCATTAAGTGCTGGCAGAAGTGCACTTCTTTCCTGTCTATGACTGTCCCGGCTGCCCCGTCTTCCCTGGCGATGGGACAGTGGCGCGGCCAAGCAGACAGGAAGTGGAGGGGCCCCTGGTAGTGGCGGCGGCGGCACTGTCGACATCTGTCGTGGTTGGAGAGCTCAGTGCACAGGAAATGGGGTGTCACGGCGCGTGCTTGTTGGCCATTATCCTGGCATCCTAATGAAGTGTGGGCAGTTCGCAAAAGGGGGTCTCTGGATGGCATGTCGAATGCACGGATGGGCAGAGGCAGCACACACACTCGCCCTCGCTCTCTCCCCTTCAAATCCTCCCCCTCTTTCTCTGTTCCCGGCGCCTGTATCCCATCTGCCCCGTGCCGCCAAACTGCACCCGGTGGGACGGAGGCTGGTCGGGAGCGCATGCGCCGTGAGGCCAAGCGCGAGGCCATTAGGCATCTCGGCACGGCCTGCGAGTGATTGGAAACACACAGTGAACAAGTGTCCTCTCGGCATGGATGCCGCCTCACGCTAGGAGAGCTGTGCCGCGGCGGTGCGGCACCATCAATATACCTGGCCCTAATGGTCTTCGCACCACAGATCAAGTGGTGTTAGTCAGATTCCTGAAGGGCCTTAGGTGCCCGTTTATTGACACAACAAACAGAAAAGACTCCCCCGACTGAGTGTGTTTCCATAACATTTCAGCACAAGATGCCCCCGAGCGCACATAACAATGCATCAAAATGGCAATTTATAGAAATCCACGCAAAGATGATGGTGTTTAATATTTGAAAAGGTCAAAACAGTGTATGCATCCATCCGGAGGAAAAGGAGCACCGCAGAAGAATTACCTGTTAGCGCTGAGGAGATGCTGCTTGGAAAATTAAACCGGGGTCATGTAGAGGTCAAACTGCATCTCAGTTTTCTACCCGTGTTGGTTCTAGAAGAGAAAATTATAGATAAACAGAATTTCACTCCAACTTTTTTTTAAAGATACAGTACACAGAGAGGCAGTGATGTGAAACTTTTGGGATGTAAAAACAATGAATGACGGAAATCTATGAAAGAATATGATGATGAATGATTGCAGAGGTCCACAGCCTGTATACCAAAGATGGACAGCTTCGGGGTCTAAAGAGTGAAGATGACGCTGCAGTGCTTTAAACCTACATTATTTCTATACGCCAGCAGGGGGCACTTCTAGAACCCCAGCAAAGGGATGCACAGGTCACCTCTGTGACCCCCCCTGAAGAGCTGGAGGAGGTGGCCAGGAAGAGGAAGAGGAAGGCCTGAGCGTCTCTCCTGAGATCGCTGCCCCCGCAACCCGGACCTGGGTTTGAAAATGGAAGCAATCAGATTTAAATTGTGTGTCGTTCTTTGTTAATCTAACATAGCTTTCATCTGGAACGTGTCTTTTCCCATGTCATTAGAGGGGAAGTAGTTAAAGTGGCATTGTGGCTTTGTGCAGCAATCAAGCCATGAAAACAAAAAGGAGATACTCCTGCTTTAAATCATGTGTTTGATTCAAATCAGTGTTGGTTCAACCACATACAGAAAAACCCTGCAGGCTGCAGATGCTGTATGCATCACGCTTTATATCAGGTCACATTAATGGATGTAACTGATTAAATTGGATGTTGTGTAATAACGTTGTAATAATGTGTGATTGCGTGAGAATCGCTAGGCTAATAGGTAAAGGAAGGCTCCTAATGGTAAGATATAAGGGATGGATATATGCACTGATAATATTCAAATCAGGGGGGTTTGATTTGTAAATGCAGACAGACTGCAAACAATGATGCATCTCTTTGCAGAAGGGCACTTGCCAACTGGTTGCCGACTGGTTGTATTCTGATTATATTCCTATATAAAAGCAAGGTCGCTGAGCATCTATGCTGGCTTGCAGTTAAATTGTCATCCTGCTGCAACTACGTCACTATTTTTGGAGGAATTTTCTGTTTCAACTCTGAGGTTCTGGCTGAGCTCTGAATGTAAGCAGTTAATGTGAATTTCTGATGTAAAACGATCCTGTTAGCTATGGATATATGTGTGGTTATCCATCACCCAATCAATATAAATATTTGAGCCTGTGTTTTCACATGCTGCTTAACAGCAAGCAGTTGCATGCTTCTCTCCACATAAATGATCCCTCTTCAGGTAAAGAGTCTCTACTTAGTCGCCTGCCCATAACTGTAATGGGCTAATGTGCCGAGTAAATGTAGTACTACAGCCCTGAGTGCTTCATCAATACGTGCGACTGATGCAGGACAGAAGGGGGATTATCACGAGCGCCAGATGCTAAGCCAGTGAAACTGCACACAATCAATTTAAGGTCCTCTGTGCATACAGTAGCATCACACTGTGGATAAATATCACTGAGACCACTGACAGCTACAGACCTAGCCGTGATTCGTCACCTCACCAAACAGTAAAGGCAAAGCGAAACCAAAAACAGTCAGTATAAAAGTCCAAATGACGTATTAGCTTAGCCTCAAATGACCTCCTCTGTTTGCTCTTGACCATGAGTTGCACGAACCTTATCTGTACAGACGAGCTGACGTGCTGAAGAAGCAGAAATACTTCCAGTTAGAGGACAGCCTACAGAACTGGGTGATAATATGTCATCTTTGTCCTTGAGCTGCAATAACCTGCTCACTGCTCTCAAAGAGTTCCAGTCAGGAAAGATTCTGCTTTTCCCCGTCAAAACCTCCCAGCTTACTGTACATGACTACCTGTCATGTGACCCCACTGCTGTCAAAACTTTTGTAAAAAGACATCTTAACTTTATTCAAGAAATTAAACTAGGTCATATAGGAGAATCTTACTATCCTATCCAGCTATACTCTAGCTTTGTAAATATAGTTAGAGGATTTCGCACCCATTTTCAACTTCAATGTTTGTAGAGATCGAGAAAAAAAAAGACATATTACAAATATTTGAGAACTGTATGAGCTTGTTATCAAAAGGCCAATTGACTGTAATTTAATTTTATTTAGATAGCATCAAATCACAACATCAGTCGTCTCAAGGCACTTTATATTATAAGGTAAATACCATAAAATAATACAGAGACGACCCCAACGATCAGATGACCCCCTGTGAGCAAGCACTTGGCGACAGTGGGAAGGAAAAACTCCCTTTTAACAGGAAGAAACCTCCAGCAGAACCAGGCTCAGGGAGGGGCAGTCAGCGGCTATGACCGGTGGGGTGAGGGGAACACACTGTGGAAGAGAGCCAGAGGTTAATAATAACTAATGATTAAATGCAGAGTGGGCTTCAAACACAGGTTTGGTTGAATTGGTAAAATGTTTCTGTCTGGGTTCAACAATAAAAGATGGATTAGAAGCTTAACTCAGATTTAATCGTTCAATAGTTTTAGACATAAACTAGATTGTGAATTTAGCTTTTGTTGTGAGCAAACCTTGTTTTGGGTCTTTTTTAAAAGTGTAACCAAACTGAACATTTTAAATGTACAAACACAAAGTCACAAATCATTTCTAGGACAGGTTTTTCATTCTGTGTGTGCTTTCCTCCCCTCACAAAGACCTGACAGACCATTTAACACTTTAGATGGCAGCAGCAGCTCAACACACTCAGACGGAGGATAAAACATCTAAACTGGCAAAGCACCCAATGATGGAAGAGGCTCATTTTTCACCTGCGACTGCTGCAGATCACTTTATAATGACCCGATGTCTTTGTCATACCCGGCAGCAAGAAGGATCGTCTACCTGGAGACAAACGGGCCCCGCGGTCCCCTGCAGCAGCGGCTCCTGCAGGTCCTGACAGGGGAAGGAGGTAGTTAACCGCATTACCTAACATGTCGTGATGGATGCTGAGGCTCTCTGCGGGGGTTAAGGGTCACGCAGCTCCCCCCTGCCGAGAAGAAGACAGATGAGGCCAGGCGCCGAGGCCAGACACCTCGTTCGGTCAGCCTTGTTTTCTTTGCTCCCAAAGCAATCTGATACCTGATTGGCTCTCAGAGGAGCCGCGGGTTTGATGATGATGCACATGATTAACGGCGGGCCGCCGGAACACAACCCAACAACGTTAGTGTGATTACTGGTCATTCTTCTCAGAAATGGGTATTAAGCTAATAATCTAGCCTGTTTTTCACACATTATTCTCATATCTATAACAAAGTGCCGTAACGAAGTGGCGCCATTCTCCCATCGGTGGTCATTTCCTGTCTCACAGAAAGCGATATGTCTCACATTTTAGGCTCGGTTTAGCAAACATGGAAGACTTGAGAAGAAAAAAATGAAATTCTTGTTAACACTTGTTCAAATCTTAAAATAAAGGACTCTTTGACCATGGACAAGGTCTGTTGAATTTTCCTTGATTGCCAACATGTTTAGATTTAAGTAAGAGCCACTGCAAGACTATAAAGACTAGTCACAGAAGTCAGAGCATCCCTAGTCAAAGGAATTATATTTTGGTGCTGAGTAGCAACACGTATAAACCCTGGGTAGAGATGGATCATCATCTTCTTAGTAAGCTCATCCTTCCCCCCCCTGAGAGAAGGATCTACAAATGTGAAGAGGGTTAAAATAAATAAATAAATAAATAAAAAGGCTGGCTGAAGCTCGGGAGTGCTGAATCAGCAATAAATGTGTTACAAATGACGGCTGGTGGACGCACCACGCCCCTCATCCAGCCCTCAATGCTGGATACACTTTTACCTTTCAGGCACCTATCAGCTCCATCCATCACTGCACTGCCAGTACAGGGGAAAAGCCCATGAATGAGGTTTACTATACACACACAACGCTCTCTGTCTCTGCGCAGCATCAAACGCAGACACCTTTGAGGTCACATGATCGGCCTCTGCTGGCGATACTGTGGGTTTTTACGCTTTCTGATTTGGTCGATTTCCATATTTGTTTGTTTTTATCATTTTTATTATGTTGGTAGATTATATTCGGGGTTTTTTTTTGGCAGAAGCAGTACTTGAGAAGATGAGAAAATGATGGAAACGGTGGCTTAGAAGGTCCAGCCCTCACTGAAGAGTGACAGGGAAGGGACAGCCTAATATTTGATCACATGATTACAGCTACTTAATGTATGCAAATGAGCCAGCAGATGGCCGCCTGTCTCATGTCCTTAATTGATAATGAAGTGTTATCAACTCTACCTACACTGGCCACACTGGGTAAGTAGGAACACCTGAATGTACTATGGCGGGTTCACGCTTAAGAAGCACTATAATCTAAAAATAAACTGAACGACAAAAGTTTGAGGCATCCTCCAGACTGCAAAAGGTGACCCGCCTTTTAGTTTCAGCTTCACCTGGTTCTCTGATCCCTGCAAACGCCCTGCAGTATTTATCATTAGCTGGACATTTTTACAGTGCAACCCAATCCCTGGTGCTGTCAAACCTCACAGTCTCACCTCTCGATGCTTTCCGACAGTGAATAATCGTCCGGTGCTTATGCAGCTTATCTGGGTATGTCGAACAACGGCAGCGGGAAAGAGAGCCCTTAATCTGGCTGTAATCAAACCTGACAGTCACCTACAGCAAGGTGTGGCGCCACGCTGGGAACCAGTCAACCGCGAGCTCTGATCAGCAGAGAGAAAACTGCCAAGCCATTAATATTAATCGGCCTAATCGGGCTGGAGAGCGGCAGAGTGATCAGAATGCACAAGAAGGTAAAGCTCGCCACCACGGGCGCTGGCTCGCTGCGGAACATCAAGGTAATGCTGTGCGGGAACCCGCGGCGGTCTATTTGAAGTAGGTGAGGGAAGCACGGTTTTTGTTATTGTTAATTACCTCCTTCTTTATAGTGAGTCTAGACGGAGGGGCCTCTCCTGTCTCACGTTCCCTGCGTACTTACTCCTCTGACTTACCTTCTTCCACTCCTCCTCCTCCTTCTTCTTCTGCTTCAGGTTTTTGATTTCCTTACTCCAACAAGCCCTTTCTCCTCCATCCTTTTTCATTCTCTCTGCAAACTCAATCCCAGTTTTACATGTTTCTCCCTCTTCCTCTCTCGTTACAAGTCAACTTTCTTCTTTATTGTTACTTTCTCTTCTCCCAATAAGTTTCCCTCCCTCCTCTTTCTCCTTGCAACATGCACCATCCATCTCTTTTCCTACTTTCTCCTCTTTTCAGCTCTAATTTGCCCCCCTCTGCCTTCAGTTTTCCTCTTTCACCTCCTTCATTTAGCTTTCTTCTTCTTCTATCTTCATTGGTTCTTCGTCTTTTCCACACTTGTTCTTTTTAATCTGTTTTCTTCTTTGTTGCCTCCTTGTCGTCCCATTCTTTTTTCTCCTCCATCTTTCTCAAGTAAAGTCCCAGCTATTCATACATCGCATTTACAAACAATAGCAGTTAGTCCAGAGTGTTTTAAAGTCAAGGCAAATCCCAGTATGTGAAAAATACACAGAGACAAATAAATTTAAAAAAGCAGTAATAAAAAAAGTGCGATGCAAACAGGAACTGGAGAAGGTTGGCTTTAAAAGGAAAAGGTTGTGAAATGTGCTGGTTTCAGCTATAAGGCCGAACTTTCTCTATTTCCTGGGAATCTGGACCTTCAGTTGAGCCATCAACTGTTCACTGAAGCCTCACCAGAAACTTCCACTGAGACCGTTTCTGGTGAGGCTTTTCAGAGGGTATCTTGTCAAAATTGATGGAATTATGAATGCAGAAAAATTCCATCAGATTCTGATCCACCATGCAATACAATCTGGAAAGAGCCTGATCAGCAGGATCTTCATTTTTCAGCATGACAATAAACCCAAATACACTGCCAGTGCAGTAAAATCATACCTGGATAGAAAAAACACACAGTGGAACATGATCAGTCATGGATTGGCCTCCCCAGAGCCTGGACCTCAACATTATTGAAGCAGTGTGGGATCGTCTTGAAAGAGAACGGAACAAAAGGCAGAAACATCCAAAGAAGAGCTTTGAATGTCCTTCAAGAAGCCTGGAGAACTGTTCCTGAAGACTGCTTAAAGAAATGAGAAGAAAGCTGCCTCAGAGAGTTCAGACTGTGCTGAAGAATAAAGGTGGTCACACCAAATATTGACTTTCAAGCTCGTTAGAATTGTACAAACTCTGTTTTTGCCTTAAAGACTGTATTTCCATGTTTGTTTGCACATTTCAATACATCTGTTTTCCCATTTTTCTAAGAAAATATAACAAAATGAGGGGTCACTCACTGTGCAAAAGTCTTGAGTTATAGTCCTAGTTGTAGTTACACGACTATGATATACAGTTTAGTAATGAAACAATTAAACACCCCCATCGGCCATAAGTCCCTGCAGTAACAACCAACCCTCTCTCATGGCATAATCAGTTCTGAACATCTTGCCACACAACCCTTCCTGGTGCAAAATACAGCAAAAAGTCCAAAAATGACACTTTGCCGAGCCATTCTCTTCCTCCCGGTCTTCCTCTTTTACCGCTCCTTTCTTCTTCCTCCTCTCCGGCCCATCTCTCTTTCCCCCGGCTCCGTGACCCTGGCTCTGACAGAAGATCAGTGTACTACTCGGAGACCCGAGCTCCTCCCGGTGAGCAATGATCACCTCAGTTTACCCCGACTCCAACTCGGACTCTGCTTCACTGAGGCTGTGAGCGAGTGCGCAGGCCTTATCTCCCCGCCGCCACACAGAGGATTACTTTAGCAGAGGAGATATAGCCGGTGGATAAAGTTGTGCTGCTTCACCTCTCATTCTCCCAAAGCTGACAGACAGTCCGGGAAGCGTGTTAACAGCCATCAGATAGAGACTGACAAATACAGCCTCTCTTTGTCTAGTTATTTTCCTGTCGCTCGTGTTATTTTTGTTTGTTTTTTTTCCCCATTCCTGGCTGTTAGGATAAACATTCGGAATGCCTCTAATAATCAGGAATGAGCAAAGATCTGGAGAAGCAGGCTGCAGCAGCAGCAGCAGCAGCGAGCAACCTGCAGGAAGCTTTTTCACGGCAGCACAGAAAGAACCAAACTGTGAGGCAGAGAGAGGTGGGGGCAGAAAAGTCCTACACTCAGCAGCTTTGAGAGTCCGAGATGTGAAAAGTGACTGGTTGATTTATCACGGGGGAAACGGAGCCACAAAGTACAATTTTCTACCTTGGCCGCAAACAATAATTCATAATGATGTCGCCTCTTGATAGCAAGCGGACCTTTGTGCCGTGTTGGTCCTCGAAAATGATCGTAATAAATGTCAGGACTTCGCAGGTAACTACTTTAAAAGCCATTAGAAGTAGTCATGATGGAAGATACCGGCCGACGCTTCATATATTGTGATAACAACTCGGTTTTGCAGATAAAAAGAGTAGAAAAATGAGCGGGGTGTTTTATTGTGAGGTTACAGGAGCTCAAGGACTATTACAGATAAACAGGTTATGTCAATTAAAGATGGCTAACCCAAACGCTCCCTCCCTCCCTCGCGCCACAGCAGCAGCAGCAGGAAAGCTACCGGTGCTCCTTTTATTCATCAAACATCTCCACTTTTGCTCAAACTGACAGATATTAACTACAGGGCGAATCAGAAAACGTACAGCACACCATTTCGCAGCGCTGTCATGTCTACCCGTTGACCTTTCAACTGGAAAAACTTAGACGGAGTACTCCCAGCAACGGCAATGCATCACAGTTTAATGGCGTGTCAGGAGAAGGCTCGGCGGTTTTTGTTGGTTCACATTTTTTATCGCCACATCGGCACATTATGAGGGAGCTAATGAACTCTGCGGATCTGAGTAGAAGCGGGGGGGGGGGGGGGGAGGGGGGATAATCACCCCTCTGCTTTTGTTCCAACTTTTGTTGCTTCTAAAAAAGTGGGGACTTTAACTTCAAAACGAGCCCATATTGAGCGAGGGAATCTAATACAGAAACTAATACTTGTAAGAGCAAATAAGCAGGCGCAGATGAGCATTGGTCTTTATGTACACTCATCTCTGAGAATATTGGATCTTAGCATGCTCAATGTCATCTGTTTTGTTCTGAGAAGGGCTCATAAAAGCAGCGGTTGATGTGACTTTAAAGTTCCCCGGGGATGCGAGCGAAACTGCTTTAAAGACTCTTTAAAGAGTCGGTCGCTCACTTGCAAAGACTTGGGGATTAATAGCAATGAGTTTACCTACTCTTTCATCTCCTCGATATACAGAAAATCCCATTATTTACACGCCCTTTTTTTTTTCAACAATGAAAACACTTCAGTTGCAGGTATAAAACACTGGATCATTGAAGGAACAAGGTTGGTTTTCACGCTTTGGCCTCACGCAAAAACTGTTACTGACAGAAGTGTATATGAGACCACAGAGAGGGCTGAGCAATTAATCGAAAACGAATCAAACGAATAAATCCTGTTAATACTTCACCTCAGTATCACGGAGCTTGTGCCAAATAAAAGTTATCCTACACGCTGGTATTAAAAAATAGATACGCGACAGATATTTTGTGATATTTTACGTTTTTACTCCCGAGTCACCGACACCGGCGTTTATCTAGCGAGTGCAGGCTGTGGATCACCGTTTACCTCATAATGCTGTGCGTCCACGTCTATTTACTCTGGAGGAGGCTGTGAAACTTTGTGAAAGGAGTCCGACGCGGGTCGATGAGTCGGTGACGTTCACCTCGGTCCGACGACAGCGATGCTGAGGCGAGTTGTTGAGGATTTCCAGGACATCGTGTGTTTCCATCGGTAAGCGTTGCTGTTTTGGTCGCTGTTACTGAAACTTTCTTCAAGTTGGATCTAATGATGACCCGGACACTGAGTGAATAAACTCTCATATGACGCAAGAATGGAATCAAACTCTTTATCAGAAGGAAAGCGTGATTTTTTTAGGGCATTCGAGCTTAACATTAGCTGGTATATAACCAGCTGTTGTTGGTTAGCCAGCTCGTTGTAGGCTGTTCGGAGACGAGAGGGTCGCATGGCTGATCTGCTCAAAATCATTAACTGGGACAATATCGGGAATAAATACGCATCTTTATACATGTTTTCGTGCGTTAGACTTCAGCTCAGGAGATGAGTCTTGAGGTGAGGAGGAAAAGGATGGGATGAGGATGTGGAAGGAGAGAGGAGGCAGATGAAGAAGAGGAGGTCAAATCTAAATGGTTTTAAATAGTTTGAAACAGCTACTTGTAATCTTTAAACACTAACTTATAATTGACACTTTACAGCTGTTTTTTAAGCTATTTTTAGGTGTTTAGAGTGTTCATCAGATTTACTCTTTCTGCATTGGGGTATAAAGGGTTAATAAATTTATTAGACCACAAGAAAACGCAACTATTTTAGAAATCTGTCAGACTCTTGTTTAAAACTAAAAACTACTGAATTCACTGAACCAAATTCATATTTTTATACCCAAATTTGAGCTGGCACGCTGGACTTCTCTGAGAAGTCAGGAATTAATTAATTGGACCGTCTTACATGTCTGACAGTTTGTCATTTTGCATCCCAACTCTGCCAAATTGTTAGTTATCTAATACTCCTCACAGAGAAAAACTGGGGATTTTGCAGTTTATGCCCCCAAACTCTGGAACAGCCTGCTTCAAAATACTGGGGATGCAAACGCTACTGATAATTTCAAGAAACTCTTAAAAACACACTTTGTTAATCTGGCACTTATAATAAGATCACTGTTCAGCCACACCTACTGGTGAGTTCAGCCGTGTTCAGTAATCTGGCAGATATCGAGCACAGTTTTGTTCATCAGTAACATTGTGGTGGTTATTTAATTTAATAACCACGTGCAGTGGCACAAATCAGTCCAAGGTCCACAGAAACCAAGTGTCCAATGTTCCAAGTTTTTCATATTTATTTTCTAGATTTTATGTATTATCTATCGTAGCTGTCTAAGGGGAGGGGATCTGTATGCATTTCTGATGGGTTTCTTATTTGTTTAAATTACCACGGCAGGCGGGCGTCCGGGCGGCATCCGTTGAAGTGTGCGCTCAATAACACGAGAACCGTTCGGCCTACGCATACCAAATTTCATGGAAAGATAGCCTATGACCAAAGCAAAGTTGGTATTGTATATGGTCTTACTGGGGTCAAGGTCAAAGGTCAAGGTCATATGGTTAAGTTTTTTCCCTTCTGAAATCTGTCTGTGCGGATTGTCCCTGGATTGTTCGCTTTACCTGAATTGTTCGGTGAATCGTGCCTCCTGCACACTTTCTCCAGGCAGCAGTCTCGCCTAAGCCGGGTATTTTCAGAACTGTGTTGCGTACTACGTTTTAGACTTACAATTACACTTCAGACAATGTCAGAACAACTTTTGGGGCCATTCCCAGCTGTCGTAGGATGAGAAGCGAGGTACACCCTGGACAGCTCACCAGTCTGTCGCAGGGCTAACACAGATCGACAGACCCGTTAAATTCAAATTTATCATCTATTGGCAGATTTTTCCTGGGACTGAACTTGCCCTGCTTTGGTCCAATCAAACTTTGATTGTGCATGTAGCTCATGGTTTAGGGACCTTCAGAAAAGACTCAAAACCAAATTACAGTCAGCTCAAAACAAACTTGTATGCTATAATATCAACTATCCACATCGGCAAACTTTGTCTTTTCGTGGCTTCTGCAGATTAAAATCATTAACGGTCACAATGAGAGTGGATTATTTAGCAGGTATTTTTACCCAGTGAATGGGTCTTGTTCTTTCTCCAGCCTTTGGTGCCACCCTTTAGTACAGCTGACTCAACTCAGCAATTAAGTCAGAGACCTTAAGGCCAGAGAGAGGACAGCTGCAGTGTCAGAGAGCCTTTTTGGTTTGCAGCCATTAATAAAAACCTTTAACAATTTTGCCTCCACGTCTACTTTTTCAACCCGGACTCTTTTTGTTACTTTCCCACAACCCCGGGACTTTCTTAGAGGAACAGAGCATCATCTTTAACGCTCAAACATTCAAAGCAAACAGTGCCATTAGTTATTTTTTGACTTCCCCTCCATCTCGCAGACATGATTTTTCATGTTATTGTCACGAGGACAAAAACCTTTTACATATTGCGATTTAAGTCAAATCTCTTACAAAAATTGTTACAGAAAATGAACACTAATTTTTATTGGGTGCATTTTAACTACAGATGTGATGGTGAAATAATACTGGAGGTAAACATACAGGCAACATTGCTACTCTACACCACTACTACTACTACTACTGCTAATAATAATGACAATAGCATGTGCTTAAAATCAGGCACATACTGAACACCAGTGTAATTAAGTACTTATTTATTGGAATATTAACTTTCTATTTACCTGAATTACTGACTGTAGCGAACTCATTTACCTGAGTCAGCGACGTTTTCGGTAATGTTGCTACTCCGCTGTCCGCTTTCACTCACTCGCCAGTACTTCGCAGCAGCAGCTAGTCAGAGGACTCATGTGATCCGGGTTAATGGAGACCTCGGATTCATGATTCAGTAGGAAGATCTGACTCATTAACCCGGATTACTCAGGAACCGGCCAGCACTATTAAATAACATATCTTTCAATTCTGGTCAGTTAATTTGATGTGATGTTATTAAGGTCCATATCCAGAGCTGACCAAATTTATTAAATCAACACCCAATGGAAGCTTTATGGCACAGCTGCCCTAAATTAACAGTATTGATAATTACCAAAATAATTTTTATGTAATGGTTAATCCACTAGCATGTGCAAGGTCTTTAGTGAAAATAATATTTTTAATGCTAAAATATAATTATTGTTGTTACCCATAAATTTTCATATGTAAAGTTTTTTTCATGGTATTATGGTCTGAATTCATACATGTTTTAGTCTGTGATAGTTCTTTGTCTTTGATATGTATTGTAATCAAATATAATCAGCCAAAGTTGCTAGACTTTATTACTCTTCTGTACGTGTGCCAATGTTTTAGCAAACCACTGTCCAGCAAGTGCTAGATTGGGCTGGCTCGGATATTAAAAGAGATTAAAAAGAAACCAAATATGAACAGAAATGTTAAACCCTTAAATTATATGGGTGCAATGCACAGACACACATCAGTTAATGCCAATTAATACACAAACATTATACTAGAATTGTTTCAGTCTAAATAGAAACCCAGACTTCTTGGATGGTGTTGTGACACACAGCAGGTTATATTATTTGTCAGTACTTCCGTTAAAATGCCCCCAAAAGCACAAACATGGTCTACAGATCCGATCAGTGACTCCAGTTAGCTGCACTGAAGCCTGGCAGACTTTCTGCTGCAAACTTGGACATTTTGACACTGTTGCCAACTCCTCAGTAAGGAAAGTAGCTAATGGCTGTCGTAAAAGTCGATAGAAGTTGCTATATGACGTCATCATCTATTTTGCATAATTGGTCATTTGCACATAGTTGTAATCAATGCTGTAGAAAAGGGGATAACATCTTTGGAGTGACAAAAAGTGAAGAAAAAAACACCCTAAATATGTTTGATATGATATAACTTTAAGGCTTTAATGCTTTGCCTAGACCCACATAACATGAATCAATTATGTCCCATATTATTTAACATTAGAATATCAAATGTAACCAAAACACTTATGTGGGGTGCGACTGCTAGCTCTAGCTCTATATTCACCCCTCCTTTATCTTAATATCCTCTGTGTTGAAGGCCTCAGTAAATCCACCGGCTGCATCACAAGGAATAAGCACACGAAGAAGACCCACTACTGCTATGATGGTTATGTAACTTCCAGTAAAAACCAGTTTCCGCTATGGAGTATGACGGCGCCCTCTTGCCTGCAGCCAGGTACTATTTGGGGTCCGGGCGGTGCCAAAGCATACGAAGGGACGCAGTAAAAAGGCTGTATGTATACAAAACACATCGACAGCGGATGATTTCAGGTTTCCGGTCTATCGCCAAAACTCTCCAAAAGTCGCAGACGCCACCGGAAAAAGTTGCTAAATTTGTTGCTAGTTGCTTTTTGAAAAAAATAGTCCCTAGGGGGGTCTAAAAAGTCACTAAATCTAGCCACAAAGTCGCTAAATTGGCAACACTGCTTTTTGAGTCTAAGGATTGACTCACTTTTGGAGGGAGGCTCAAGTGGACTAGAACAATTGCAGTTTTTGGCACTGGGGCTTAATTTTTCAGCCCCAGGTGATGTTACTTGCATGGAAATAAAAATCCTAATCACATGTTACATACCTCTTTGCCATTTCAACAGCATTAGAGTAGAGCCAACTCTATATGAATCTGCAGAATCTGTAGGCCAGAGATGCCATATTTGGAAATGGAAGCTCCCTGGTTTCCATTTGTAGTCCTCTTGGAGTGTTAGGTCTATTGAATAATCATGTTTGAGCAAGCTTTTGTTCCATGCAGCTAAACAGAGAACCAAAATTGTATGCTAGCTATATTTATCTGCATTCGTAAACAATGACTGGAGCATGTAGCAGGAAGTCTTGAACTCTTTGTGACCCAAATATCTGTAGATTTACGTAGGGGAAGTTGGGCTTGAGTTTTCACAAAGAAGACTCTCTTTGCGGCTTCTTTCGCTCAGAGTGGGTGAAAATAAAAGTCCTTCTAATGGGACGAGCTCTTTTGTGGAGCAGCGCCAGGACCAGCTTTCTGGAGCTGCCACTACCCTTGTTTGGGTGGAGAGGCAAATTTCCAGTCAGGCCTACCACAACAGTAGAAAACGGTAGATTTCCCAGCAATCATTTCCTCTGTGCATCCTTTTTCCCTCAAACTGCATTTTTCTTCTTCCCTGATTTACACCAGCATACAAGTTCCACCTTTAGATGACATCTAATATTCATCAAACAATAAAGGAGATGGCTTTATACCATCTCCATCCTTTTCATGTGTCTCTGAGTGTTATGTTCGTGCCCCACTTTTGATGCTACATCAGTGAACATGGCTTTAAGCAAGGCAGACACGGACAGAGAGGTGTATGGGTAATGCAGCATGAGGCTGTCTGTTGTATCACATGTGCAGAGCATAGCCTGCAGGGAAAGGAGAAGAAGAAGAGGTGGAGAAAAAGGGGAGTATAGCTCTGAGGAATCGCAGTCCCTGTCGCCTCACTTCTCCCAGGGGGGACACTGTGTGCTTTCCCCATACGCCTGAGGTATGTGCTGAGTGGGGAGTGTGTGTGTGTCTGTGTGTGTGTGGTGGTGGTGGTACAGCCTTGTAAGAGTTGAAAGGCCCTGCAGGGACCTCGACTTCTGTTGTCTCCAGACCCAGAGCCATGTGCTATGTGCTTGGCGGCCCCATTCCCTCTGTGCCTGGCCTCAGGTCGCTCCGTGAGGGAGGGAAGGTGGGGTGAGATGGGAAAGGAGGCCACGGTGGGGAGAGATTTAGAAGGTGACTTATGTTGGTCCATGAGTGAAATACTTTGTCAGATGAAAAAAGGTCTGCCACATGACTGCATGTCTATTACGTAAAAAACAACAAACTTAAACTAAAATTATATGTATTTTCCTGCATTTATTTGCTCAAATTTGCTCTTTCTATAAAGTGTAAAAGGGCCATACTTGACCTGATAAAATTACAAGTTATGTTTAGAGTGCATGAAGCAAACAAATTAAGGAGTGAATCTAGACTGAAACAGTTTCCATTTATATCTTGTATATTCCTTTTTATGCCGATGATGCAACACTATTCTTTAGTCTGAATATATATTTTATTTTAAATTCTACAAATAAAGTGAGACAGTCAATAAACCACATCTGACTACAAAAAACTGATTGGGTTCAATGCAAAAGTCTGGAAAAGTTATTAGTTTTGCTGAAATAGCTCTGCACCAGGGGCCTTAAACCTGTGGTCCCTGAGCCACATGTGACTCTTTTGCCCATCTCCACAGTGGCTGATGAACATGGTAATAAACAATAATTATTCTATGCTGACATTATGACTTTGCTTTATCATTGCTGTAAGTGATTCTTTACATTCTCCAACTGTAAATATTTTATTTCATCCACTTAATTGGACATTACAGCTTACAACTATCACCTGGCACTTTGCCCTTTTGATATACACATAAGTATCAACTTTTGAGTTCCCGTAGCTACGGTCTCTAATCCAAAAAAAGTAAGAGTCCATCCATCCATCCATCCGTCCATCCATCCATTTTCTAATGCTAATCAAGGTCCAGGTTGCAAGGACAGCAACCTGGGCAGAGATGCTAAGGCTTCCCTCTTCCCGACCACCACCTCCAGCTCCTGTGGGAGTACCCTGAAGCATTTCCAAGTCAGTTGAGTGTCTAGACCCTCCTCCCGGCAGTATATGCCTGAAATACCTCACCTAGGAGGCATCCAGGAAGCATCCTACCTGGATGCCTGAACAACCTAAGCCAGCTCCTTTCAGTGTGGAGGAGTAGCAGCTCTACTCTGAGCCCCTCCCGATGACCGAGCTCCTCACCCTATCTCTAAGGCTGATCTCAGCTGGCCATCCTATGGAGGAAGTTGATCTCAGTTGCTTGTATCGGCAATCTCATTTTTTTTGTCACTACCCAGGGCATGTGGCGATAGCTGAGGGCGGGAACACAGATCAACACTCAGCTCTGTCTTCATCACAACAGGATGGTGCAGCGTCCTCATCACTGTAGATGCTGCACTAATCGGTCTGTCAGACTCCTGCTCCACTGTCCCTCGTTAACAAGACCCTGAGATACTCAAACCACCGCTCAGAGCATTAACTTATTGCCAACCCAGAGTGGACACACTACACTTTTGCGACTCACAACCATGGCTTTGACTCATGTCCTGAAAAACTTGTAGGACTCAAAGTGATCTGCAGAGCTTTACAGCTGCTCTGTGTCTAAATAAACCTATACATGCTAATAGTTTTCTTCTTCTACTTCACAGTTGTTCACGGTTTTTTTAGTAATAAAGCAAAAAGTTAAAAAGTTCATCCTAATTTTAGTTCTACAATTTCATGAATAAAAATGGTATTATTGTCATAAAAATGCAAAGTTAAAGTACTGCATTAACTGCTCTGCAAGGGGGCGTGATCAGAGTAGCCAGATCTTTAAAGATTTTAAATTTTTAACACCTATTAGTAACCTTGATGGGCTACTTTATACTTAATATGCTGTGTGACCTTCATTATAGGTTCAAATATATTTTGCACTTACAC
>JAVDPK010001699.1:14016-52607 GCA_034780415.1 Cichlasoma orientale | reverse complement strand
ATATGTCTTTGTGCTACTGAAAGAGACAAAGAAATGTCATGTCATTGGAGGAAAATAGGTCTGTAAGCCCTGTATAAACAAATCAGGTTAGCACTCCTGAGGATGGGATTTCTCCCACCGTATAAAAGGAGCTCCTGCAAATAGAAGAAAATGTGCAAAATAAAAGAAATGAATTCAACAGGTTGAGCAGGTTCCATCAGGAGGCCAACAGCAGCAGCAACAGTCATTAACTGGAGATAATAAGCACAAGGTCAGGAGATTTCTGAATTATCTCCCCTTCTCCCCACTGTTCTGTCAGACTCCTATGAAGTTGTGTTTGAGAGCGGGCTCACGTTAATCAGCGGTTTAATTGCCACTTGCCTCCGAGTGTGTGGGGAATAAGGCCAATTTCCCCGAGTCTCTCCTTCAGGAGGATGCAGACAGGTTCTTGGAAAGAGAGAGGTCTGTCAATGAGGATTACTGTCAAAGGCAGGAATCTTTTTTTATGCTTTTAGGCACAGCTGCACTCTCACTGTATCTCAGATGTATCTATGTAAGTAAGCTTACATTAAATACATGCCATCTGTTTTAACTCCGGTATATATAACAGTACATATTCTTTTGTTTATGTAGTTGCAATAAAATAATGGCAGGAGTAGTGGGAGTGGCAGGGTGGGAAAAATAGCTCTCGCCACATTAGTAATACAGCATGTTACTGAATGTTAGCAGCAGGAGCTTATGTAACTATATTGATAACGCTGTGCCCAATAGTGGCTGCGGATGGCGGACACGTTTCTCCTATTGTCAGTGTACAAAAACATTTTTTTATACACAGATAGCGGTTAGCTGCAATTGTTAGCTGCTATTAGCCGCTGTTTGTCAGCTTTAACATAGTACAACAACTAACAATAAATTAAGAATAAAAACCAGCATGTTACTGTATTAAACTCAGTAATCACAGAACAGTTACAATTATAAAGATTCTTTAGTTATCTAAACATGGGTGGATACACAGAAAAAACATCACACTTGTGCTACAATCAGCTGATTTCAGACAGTAGTAGAGTTATAGAGGATTAAAAAACAGTGCACTTCCTGTATTTGCAAACCATGTAAGGACCCATATTTAATTTAAAACTGAGAAAACTGCACAACGGCCGCATCAAATGATGAAATGTTATTGTCCGTTTAAGAATAAGATCATATTGAAATTGATGCAGAATATTCCAAACATGCGAAAAATTGTGCAAGGGTCCATTCACACCAAGCTTACATTTGCCTAGTATTACTTGTGCAGATACAGTTAGTGGAGTGTTTTTGAAACTCACCAATATTCGCCCATAACTGCCAGCAAGTGAAGGAGTGCAACCAACTCGAGACTGAAGATACAGTAACTTATTTTCAGAACTTAGCGGCAAGTCCCATGATTTTACTAACATTTCTCCGGCCCTACCCTTTTTTCGATGAATCATACAGCTCTAGCTGCCAGACTACCAAGAATCTTGCCCACGGACACTTTGGCATGCAGACTCAAGCAGCCGGGGATCGAACCACCAACCATCCAATTGCTAGATGACCTGCTCTCTATCCTGAACCATAGCCACCCTGTGTTGTAGCTCAGAAGCTGTGGAATCAAATTCAAATAAAGAACATAGTAAAAAAAAGCAAAAAAAACAAAAACATTTCTCAGTTTCACATGTGGTTTGTTGTCTTTGTAACCGCAGTAGTATCAGCATTGTTGCAAAATTAGGCTTTGTTAGTAGTAGTCATGTACACATGCTGCACACACACTAACATTATGCTGCTAATGTCTCCACAGTGGTAAATTTCCTGTAAATATTTAATTCCAGGTCCTGGTGAAGTCTCTTCATATTTATCTGAATTAAACAGCGTTTAGGTCTCTTGTCTGTGTAGAACAATGCTATTGGTTTAGCAACTCGTCTTAATATTATTACATTACCCAGCAAGTGCAAACTGTGCATCCCTTTAATAACTCCATGTCAATGTGATTAATGGACATTGCTTAATAAATTTCCTGTAATTAAGTGTCCACCTGCAGCTTGCCTGGAATCAATTACCTTTTTGTTTATGCAATTTCCTCGAGGTATTTAGTTATGTGCCTCCATTATGGAGTTGTAAGATAATATCTGCTTATTCTGCTAATTCCCGTGTTGCCTTATGTGACATAGCAGGCTAAAGGCCTGAAGCAAAGAGCAGTGCCAGGCAGACGGATGACAGTGAAAGCAGCTCTCGTGCACTTGATACTTCACGGCCTTGGTGAGTGATGTTTGCTGTCTGCTGAGCATTAATAACATGTTATTTTTACTGTATGTGTTAACACAACGGGAACAGTTGTCAACAATGAGTGCGCATTAAGAGAACAAAGACTACAGTATGTTATCGCAAAGATAAGAAAGGGATTGCAGATAAATTACTCTATGACCTCAGGGTTCAGCATCTCAGTGTAAATGCCAGCTAGAAAACTATGCATCAGTTTCCTGCTGGGAATCTGTTTAACTGTGTAAATTAAAACCTCTTCCTTAAGGTATTTTAATGGGGGTTTAACTAGTCTTGCACATGAATGTGTGTTTAGCCCTATTCGGAACACTTCTTGGCCCGTTATCTTTTAACGTTTACAGGGCATGGTCTAATGTTTCGGGAGCTTAGCTCAATATCATTTACAGCTTGGAAGCTACACTATACTGTATGGCCAAAAACATTGACTCATCTGCCTTCACACGCATATGAACTTAAGTGACATCTCATTCTTAATCCATAGGGTTTAATATAATGTCGGCCCACCCTTTGCAGCTATAACAGCTTCAACTCTTCTCAGAAGGCTTTCCACAAGGTTTAGGAGTGTTTATGGGAATTTCTGACCATTCTTCCAGAAGCACATTTGTGAGGTCAGACACTGATGTTGGACGAGGAGGCCTGGCTCACGGTCTCCGCTCTAATTCATCCCAAAGGTGTTCTATCGGGTTGAGGTCAGTACAATTTCTTCCACACCACACTCGCTCATCCATGTCTTTATGGACCTTGCTTTGTGCACTGGTGTGCAGTCATGTTGGAACGGGAAGAGGAACTGTTTCCACAAAGTGAAGTACTCTATTGTGGTTTTGCAGACACATGACAATTAACCATGTGACATTAAATTGTCTGACATTTTGTAGGATGAAGTGAATAAGGCCCCAGACCGACAGACCGGTCTGCAACCATTTGGCAACCACCAGTCAACAGGGAAACATTAGTATTCCCCAACTGGTTGCAAGTGGTTACTGGGGGTTGATGGCTGTCACTGGGAAAATTATATGATGATGACTGAAAACACCTGAATTCAAAGATTAAGAGGTGTGACCCAATACGCCTGTCCATGTTAGCTGTGTCCAAATTCAGGGGCCGCATCCTTCACAGCCCATGAAGACCGCAAAGGCCGGAAGTGAGCGGCTGTGAAATTGGACGGTCTAGCTTTTTGCAATTAGGCGATATCGTGACAAAAGGAGCTGATATTTGAGGTTTACACATCTACATTCTCACCTGAAAACCCTGAATTTGGACACAGCTATAGTGTAGCAAAAGGTCCAACCTGAATGGATTGCTAGCCCATCACAGAGCTAACACAGAGAAACATTCACTCTCCCATTCAAAGCCTCAGTTGACCAGGAAATTCAAACCCAGAAGCTTCTTGCTGTGATGTGAGAGTGCTAACACTGCACCACCATTCTGGTCTGTGTCCATCCATCAGACTGTTTCCTACAACTTATACAGGTCCAGATTGCAGGGGAAGCAGTCAAAGCAAAGCTGTCCAGTTATCTCTTTACCAAGGTCACACCTCCAGCTCTTCTAGAAGATATACAAAGTTGTTCCCAGGCTAGTTTAAAGACATAATGTCTCTAAAATATCAAATTTTTCCACCAAGTTGACATACCCCAATTTTTGCATCCATGAGGCATGCTAGATAAATCTAGACAGATATTTGAACCCACTCAGCTGGTTCCTTTAAACTCAAAAGAGCAGCAGCTCTACAATAAGCCCTTCAAGAACAATTGAGACCTCACCCTAGCCTTCAGAGGAAGCTCATTCTGCTATTTATATCTGGGACCTTATTTTTAAGCAAAATCCTCACAGCTCGCAGCCATAGGTGAGGGTAACAACACAGATCGACAAATGAATCATCAGCTGAGCCTTTAGGCTTAGGTCTCTGTTCACCAGGGAGGCAGTGATTTGCCCGTCAATCTCCTGCTCCATGCTTACAGACTCCTTACAGCCACAATGTTTGCCGCCATTTCGATCGATAACGTTTACATTGCATCAACAATGCATCAAGAATGTAAACATTACATGATTTCGCCCATCTTTATAAGAAGAACGTGGATTTCTCATCATTACTGACAAGAATGATCCTTAAATGCTGTCACGTTTACGGCATTCAAATGGAGGCATCACACTTACCTGGAAAAGGGTCAAAGAATGCAAAAATCAATACCCGCACTGCTACCTTTGTTCACCTCTCTGACAGTATCCCTGACTCGAACTCATGTGGCAGCATCAAACAGTCGTGCGGTCATGAAATCAGATGACTCATTAGCGCAACAAGGGTGACCTTTTCATAAGGGCGGTGACATGTGAGGAAGGTCACTGTGGTTAAATGGCACACCCCTAAGTGACTGTCAATCAAGCGACTGCCACCGTGTCGCCTCCCTGTCATCGTGCAGCAAATATTATGCAAGGACGCTCGGGTAAATTAACCTCCCCCAGCTTGTGCAAGCCGCTGCTTGAACAGCTTCCAGATTTGTCAGAGAAGAAAACTTTTTGAGATGTATGAATTTTAATGGTTGGTAGTGAATTTACACTTGACAAACTGGTTGTTTAGAAGAAGATTTATTTTCAAACCACCTGTAAAGACAGCAGTTTGGGGCGAAATGATTCAGACAGCCAACAGCTCAATTTTCTGCCACTTTGTGAGGTATCCAGGTCTGGCATTAATTCAGCCCTGCTTCAGGGCTCATCAAAAGTAAGTGAAGGTGTAAGATTAGAAATTGTGTTTTGTGCTTTTTTTTCTCTCCCCCCTTCTCGTCTCTCCTGCCGTAGTTTTTAGCATTACCGGCTTCATGCCCTGACAAGAAGTGACTGCAGGCACTTGAGGTGAGACTGTGTGGGAAATCAGTTTAGAAATTACTGTTGGTGGGAAGTGTGGCACACATGAATGAGAAATACATGTCAGTGTGCATTTCATCCGCCAATCACTTGAGTATGGCTCTCCAGGAACACAAGTGAGAAGTGGGCAAATAATTGGACTCCCCGTGTCCTGTTAAAATATGTGTATCTGTAAAAGGAGCCAGGGAAGGTGTACTTCACCCGGCAGAGCACCCAAGATTTGATAAATATAAGAAGGGGGGCACTTGAGGCTTTCAGCTAAAGAAGAAAACAAGGCGCTGCAATAATGACTGAAACAATCAGAGAGAGAGCAAAGCATTCATTACACGTCAGTGTGCATCTCCATCAGTCCTGTATGTTTGTGGGAACGAGTAAAAGATTAATTCTGGCCAAGTTCTCGCTGAACTGTGATGAAATCTGCTAAACCGAGTGTGCATATGGAGCACAAATTAGGCAACAACAAAAAATAAAATGAGACAACTTTGCAAGGTTATTTCATGTTGCTACGCACTTATGATTAAAATAAACAAGTGCACATGAAAGTTAGAGCCTAAATGTGAAAATACCACATCTGTAACATTCAGTGATTTTGTTTTTCCCATTTTCCCCCTTAAAAAAAAAAAATTGCCCAAACTTTTTTTTTTTCAAGTGCTTATAGATTAAACTGGTTTTGAATGACACTGTTTTTCGTCCATGCACTCATGTCACTAGTTTACATTAATTGCCAAGAACACTGAAAGAAAAGCTCCTGGCAAAAGAAAAGTGAAGGAAAAAAACCTGCAAGAACTTTCAAATAAGAAGTGCAAGATGTTCGATTTGTGCAACAAAACATGTAACAATGTAACAAGCTATATTTTTTTAAGCTTATTTATTTATTTATTTTTTAAAATATTAATACAATTAATTTCAATAGAGGAGAGTGGAACTTTTGATTGTGAGCAAAGCCGTTACAGAGCTTTGGTGCAGCCGCTGGCCAATCAAATCACACTTATTCAAATGCTCCAGCACATACATTAGCCAATTAAATCATGCTGTGCATATATCCTGAGAGAGTGAGGTGGTTCTCTGGACAGATGGGCATCACATTTCAAAAGCTTGCCCAGTTGTCAGTGGTGTTCCCCAGGGCTCTGTCTCAGGCCCACTTCTATTTATTGCTTATCTTTTACCTTTAGGTCACATTTTTAGGAAATCTGGCATACATTTTCTCATGCTGATGACACCCATCTCTATCTATCCGCTAAGCTTTGTTGCACTCTTCCACCTTTTTCTGATTGTTTACATGAAATTTAATTGTGATTCTCTGCTAATTTTCTTAATTTTAATGGTGCCAAAATAGTGGTTCTTCTGGTAGGAACCAAAACAGTTTTGGATAAATGTGGTAAATTCTCTCGGTATATTCACAATTCTCAAATCTCTCCCTCTTCCCAGGTCAAAAACAACACCTAAGATTAAGAGCTTAGGGATTGTTTTTGATAACACTTTAAAATTTGAAATTAATTTCAATAATATCACTTGTGCTGCATAATTCCACTCATGTAATATTAGTCACCCATGCCCATCCCTGACAGCTAACATCACTGCTATTCTCGTACATGTTCTGGTTACATCTCGTGTTGATTATTGTAACTCTGTCCTCTCTGGCTTACCTCACAAACTTCACTGACTTAAGCTAGTCCAAAAATTCAGCTGCTTGTATCATCACCAGAACCTCTTCCACAGAACATATTACTCCTGTCTTTCAACAGCTTCACTTGCTTCCTGTAAAATATTGCATTGATTTTAAGATTCTGCTTCTTACTTTCAAGCCTCTCCACAATCTTGCACTTCCATATCTCTCTGATCTTCTGCACATCGCCACTCCTTCTTGTACTCTAAGATCCTCCTTCTGTGTTACTCTCGTTATGCCATCTACTCGCCTGACCATCATGGGCTTTAGAGCTTTCAGCCGATTGGACCCTCACCTCTGGAACTCTCTTCCACACCACATTTGCAACACTAATTCTCTCCCTATCTTTAAAGTCAGCTTTAAAACACAACCGGTGGTTTCATCTCGTCCAATGAGGCAGACGACTTTCAAACAAGGTGAGCATGACATCACATGCCAAACTTCAGTTTAAACAAAATTCCTAATAAGCAGCTAGCGTGGCCAATGTTGACTGCTTGGTTGGTTAGAGTTGCTATGAGGAAATGTCAGGAATGGCCACCATCGAACACTTAAGCAACACATCTGTGTGAATCCTTCCTTACCACTGTGGATCAAAAGTAAAGCCAACACCAGCTAAATTCAAACTTAGTAAAAGTTGTGTATCTGTGTGCAAATTGTTATTAAAGTTTTTAACTCATCTATTTTAACTTCATTAAGGCCTACAGTTATGTGTGGCCACTTTGAATGAAGTCTGGCAAACACTCTGGTCTCTACAACAGGCACACATTGTTCTCCCTAAATGAAGGTATAAACACAGACAACGACAAACTGGGCCAAGGATTATGTTTGTTTAAGAGAGCGCTATAGAATAAAGAGTAAATATGCTTACTCCTTTCTGTGGTCGGAAACACTGACTTGTACTGAGAAGTTGGAAGATGAGAAAAGAAGGAAAGCTGAGACGAAGCAAAATGAGATGTATTTAAAGAAGGAGCCAGTTTTTAATTCATGTAAAGATCTGCTATCACTTGATCCTCTAAGCCAGCTTGTCATGACCAAGAACTTCTTTCTGTCTGCGCTGCAAACCATATCTGATATTTCTATAACAGCTAAAATAGATGTTGCACATTTGAGACAACTCCCTCCCTCAAAGAAGGGAGGGAGTTGGGAACAACAGCCTACATATGTCACTTTCTCTCTACAGTATGCTCAGTAATTACATTTTTCGCATTTCACAGTGAAGTTGAAGAAAACCAGACACCCTTCAAGCTGATATGCAGCTTTTAATTGGTTCAAAATATCAGTGCCAGAAATAGAGTCAGTCAGCAGCATGTATTGCATAACTGTAATTTAGTTTGTTCTGGGTCAGCGGGCCTCGGCTCTCTGACGCTACAACGTTAAAAAATGTGACAATTCTTGTTAAACTGTGTGAACGATGCAGATCAGAGGGGCAGAACTCAGCCTGGAGGTTGCGGATGGTTTTTATTCAGGACTGCACTGATAAAACTTTCTAAAAAATGTCTTTGTGTTAATGATTATTTTTAGCAGACGTTTGGCCAATTTTAAAATCCAACAGATATGTCTATAAACGTCTGATGAACATTTTTGCTTGAAAAGCAGATTCAAGCCCAGTGAGGTGTCTTTTATTTAAAGATATAGATACATTAGGAATGTAAATACATTACAAATGAAAAAGTAAACAGTGCCTTTATTCCAGCATCCTTTTTACTTGTGAATTGGACCCCTCTTTGAAAATATTACATATTTATATACTGGACAAGACAGGTCATATGAAATGCACGCTCAAATAATAATGCTGGACGGGAGTAAAGTGAGAGTACTCATCAGTCCCACCATCTTTGAGAATATTAGGTTTTTATACTCTGGATAAACATGCCTCAGATATTTATCTTTTTGGTGTATTCACTCTCATAAGGGAAATATAAATAGATGACAGATTAAAAAGAATCTGGGACAAGGGAGCAAAATGGGAGAATAAAGAGGGGACGTTACAGTACAGCACTGTTTGCTCAATACTTAATTGGCTGGAAATGTATGTTTTTATACCGGCTACAGATATCTTATATCTTTATCCGATATAGAATCTTTATCTAGTGTACATCCCCCCTTTTGGGAGGAATATAAAAGCATTACAAGTTAAAAAGAATGCAGGGCGTGAGTAAAGAGGGAGAGCCAGCACACTGCTCAGTATTTATGGGTCAGACCATGCCCATCTTCAAAAATGTTATATGTTTATACTAAATACTAAAAACACTGGAGTAGGACAGGAAAGGAGCACATAACTTCACTTTACTTGGTACTTGTGTTCAGACTTATTCTAGACCACACCACCATCTTTGCAGAAAGCATTACCAATTTAAAAAAGAACGTGAGAGAGGAGTAAAGTGGGAGAGTTGGCGGTCAGATTATACCCAACTTTGAGATGTGTCCATACAGCAGATAATGATACCTCATATCTTTATCTTTTTGGTGTAGATCCTGCTCATTTAAGAAATGAGGAGGCCAATCCATGATTGATAGTGTTCCACTGTGTGTTTTTCTATCCAGGTATGATTTTACTGCACTGGCAGTGTGTTTGGGATTATTGCCGTGGTGAAAAATGAAGCTATTGCCAATCAGATATGACTTTCAGATACTGTTCAACTGCTGCATATAGCTTTCTAGGCCTGCCACTTCTTTTGTCCTCCGCTTGTCCAGTTTCCTCAGATTTTTTAAGGACGCACTGCACACAATGCTTAGATATGCCAGGTTGAGGGGTGACTCAAGCCTTTTGCACAGTACTTCATAAATACATAACAAAAGAAAAATAATATGGGACTGAAGAGTAAAGTGGGACAGCCAAGGAGCCGGAGGTCCAGGAACAACTTCTTAGAAGTCATGGGTCAGACCACACCCACTGTCCAAAATATTAGATGTTTAGATAAAGAAGCCAATCTTTACTCACTGTTATCCCGCACATGATGGGACTATACAGTATATACATGACAAAATGAAAAAGAAATCCTTCCAGGGCCTTTTTGCTCAGTACCTATGTGGCAGACAGTAGCGATCTTCAGAGCTGACCTGTGGGAAAGCGATGGCAATTTGCACTGTTGCAGTGCTGATAAAAATGCATATAAATACCACAAATGATCAATCACATGTCCACATACTTTTGGCCACATATGGTCCTTGTTTTGCCTATTGTGAGGTTGCATAAAGAAACAAAATACCACATGTTTGAATTTTAAGGTGAACTGCATCCAAAAAAAACCTCCCGCATGCTATTTCTATGACACTGTTCTCCTCAGCTCTAATTAGTGAAAGCGAAGCGGCGACTCATTAAGCCGAAGAGCACTGTGGTGATGATGTCATGTGCAGACAGATCTTGGAGCTGCTCCTCAGACAGTGAATAATGGAACAAGTGCTGGATGTGGGAGCATTTTCTGATTCACAGCTGGAAGCCTGACATTCAAATAAAACTCATTTGGATGGAACATCGCAAACATTGAGTCCCAGGAGTCCACAGAGCCAGTCACTGATTCAGTGTCAATGCAGCGACTCATCAGTCTGAGACAATGAAGCTCTGGTTTCCAGTTTATGGGCATTGTTTTCTGCTTTTATTGATGTTGGTTTTATTGTGACTGAAACAGTAAGGTGGAAAATCTGTTTTATCCTTTCAATTAGGGATATTTGGCCTATCTTTTTAGGGCATTCCGAACCCTGACCCTAACAGCACAGTATACAGTGATAAAAGTAGCAGATTTGCCCATCAAACATTACAAACTTTTTTAAATAATGATCTTGTGGTTTATAGAAAGCAACAGTAAATTCTTTCAGCTGTTACTGGCAGATAGTCAATTCTCAGAGCTGTGACACTGCAAAACTGAGTGAAACTAAAGCTAAAAATCTATGTCCAGCAGCAACATTGCTCACGTTTTTAAGATTGAGAGTTAGTTAGAAACTGTTATCATGTTCTGCTAAACATTGCCCATGATAAACAGACACAGACATGAGGTTTCTCTTAGGCCTTATTATTAAGCTCAAAACCGGTTCTAGAAAAAATTGTCTTAAAAAACAAAAAACAAAAAAACATTTTGGTGTAAGATTGTGGGTTAAAAAATTTATTTAACTGCAGTTTTTAAACATAACTTAAATGTGTTTAAGTCTTGCACTTAGATTAAATGGACTGGTAGTGCGTTTCTACTCAAGCACTCACAGCGCTTTCTTACTACAAAGCCTCATTCACACACACATTTATACGAGTGCCTTATTTTATGCTTAAGCGCTTTTAACCTAACAGTCACACACTCACACTCCAATGGATGCATCAAGGGAAATTCAGGGATCAGTATCTTGCCCAAGGATACTCTGACATGCAGACTAGAGGATCTAGGGATTGAACCACTGACTTTCTAATTAGTATGTGACCCGCTCTATCTCCTGAGCCACAGGCGCCCGTAAATTATGAGGTAGTATGTACTTCGAGGGCCTGTAACAGAAAATTTTCATAGTATGAAGGTCACTGGATATGCTAAATTTATTGTACTAAAAAAAAACACTTCATTCTGAGAGGCTACTCATTTTTCATGGAATATCTCTTCAATAAGTTCAGAGACCATGTCAATAAAAAGCAAACAAGATTAAAAATTGTGTTATGCAGCAGAACAGTTCTCCAGGCACACTTTCCTCCTGTTTTGAAAATGACAATCCTTCAAATTCAAAAACTGGACAGAGTCGCACCACACCAAATCTGACAAGTCAAGACAAAGATTGTGTTGCTGTGGCAGAAAAAAAAAAAAGAAAAAAAGAAAAAAAAACTCTTTGCAGTGTCAAAACGCTGTGAGGATGCACCAAAATTCAGGCAGTCTGAGCTTAAATTTCGCCGATGCCTCAAGAACCCAGCACTGACAGCATAACAAAGAGACAATCACACTCCAGGTAGCTCTCTTGATTTGATTTATCTTCGTCTATGAGCTCTTCTGCTGTTTGGCTTCTGGGTCAGAGTTGTAAACTCAGCTCTTACCACCAGTGATGATTCTTGACATGAACGTTGGGTTAGTGTGAAGCTCTCTGTACAAGTTTGAAATTTATGGACTTCCAGGGTGTGTTAAATACAGCAGCAGCTCTTCGAGTAGTCCAGAGGTGGGTAAGGAGAGTCTCGAAGGTTGCTGGCTGTCGCTAACACAAAACTGATTGCAAGGAAGTGTACATTGCTACACCAAAAACCTCCTTGCAATTGCTTTGATTGCTAGCAGCTTGCCACAGTTGCCTGTAGTTTGCATGGAAGACACTGACTTGTCTGCAAACACTCTGAGACTACAGTAGTGAAACTTTAAAAAGTTTGACGCTGAAAAAGAAAACCTAAGTAAGTTGTACGTTACCGCTTCAACTAACACATTTCAAAGGCAGAACTTTTACTTTGAAAAACAGTATTTCTGGATTGCGTTGCACTTTTCACAGTTTGGCGAGCGTTTGCAGACACTTTTGCAGTTAAATAAATTTTTTAACCCACAATCTTACACCAAAATGTTTTTGTTTGTTTTTTTAAAGACAATTTTTTCTAGAACCGGTTTTGAGCTTAATAATAAGGCCTAAGAGAAACCTCATGTCTGTGTCTGTTTATCATGGGCAATGTTTAGCAGAACATGATAACAGTTTCTAACTAACTCTCAATCTTAAAAACGTGAGCAATGTTGCTGCTGGACATAGATTTTTAGCTTTAGTTTCACTCAGTTTTGCAGTGTCACAGCTCTGAGAATTGACTATCTGCCAGTAACAGCTGAAAGAATTTACTGTTGCTTTCTATAAACCACAAGATCATTATTTAAAAAAGTTTGTAATGTTTGATGGGCAAATCTGCTACTTTTATCACACTTTTATCACTATCCTACTTTCTTGCAAACTTTAGGCAACTGCAGCAATCTCTCAGCAACCAAAACAATTGCAAAGAGGTTTTCGGCAAAGACGTGTTTTTCTGGACACATCTTTGCTTGTTACCATGGGGTCACTGACCAGCCTTTAGGCTTGTGTGACTGAGGCTTTAGCAATCAGGTTCACAGCAACCTAAGTAACATACACGACTGGTTAAAGAATACACAGGTGGTTGCCAACTGGTCTCTAAACTAGCGTGACTGGGGCAAAAATTAGGCATGCTAACATTAGTGGATTAGAAATGCTAGAGTTTAAGTGAGTGCTTAAATGACTTCCTTAAAATTTGTGTGTGTGTGTGTGGGGGGGGGGGGATTGACATTTCTTATAATTACTGTCCATATTTTTGCATTAGATACTAACTTTAAAAAAAGGAAACAAAGTGTTTGAGTCATGAATGCCTGGGCCACGATTGGAAAATTGTAGCTTGGGTAAAGTTCAGCTATAATTTGTGGTAATACCCCTGCGGATGTTCCTCCAGGAGACGACAAGAAGAGAAGACATAGTGCAGACATTAGTAAATGTATTATCATCTTTTTACTATGTAGGCGTTCATACTGACAGGAGCTTAATTTCAGCAAGTTTGCAGTTTTTCTGTTGCAAACCATGTCCTCCCGTACTTCAAAAGTCCTCGCTGAAATGAGTTATAATCAAGACAAAACAACAAGCTTAATGCCTGCTGTATTTTTGAGGGATTCTGTACACAAGGCACAAAGGTGCCAGCAACCAAGCACAGACTGGTTCAATTAAAAAAACGACTGTTTATCATTTATTTATCCATCAGAAAACAATTGGACGTTATGATTGCAATTTGCTTGATTAATGAGTTGATTAAGACTGTTAAATGTTTACAAAGGGGTTGAAACGCGCTCTGCAAATATTTTCAGAAAACAGGACGTCGCGTCCCATCACAGCCGTCTGTAAACTTTAATTAAGCACAAAACCATTCAGAACCCCCTCCCGTCCCCCCTCCTGGGATTCATTATTCCCACCTAAATCTGCATTTTTAATTATTTAATTTGAGATAACATTTGCAAGTTCCACCAGCAATTATTTATTTCTTAAAACTCACAAAGAGCCCTGCAAAAAAAAAAAAAACGAAAAAAACAAATGGAAGTGCTCTCACTGAAAGGTGCAGCGGCTGAGGTGAGCCTGTAAATGAAGGTAATTTGCACAATTAAAAAAAAAAAGCTTCATATTAAAAACCGCCTCAGTTCAAACATCAGTGTGTGGCAATTGTAAAGGTGTTTTCATCCAGTGTGCATCAAACTGGGAGGAGGAACACCGGCATTTATTATCATAACAAACAAGCTCCCATCAAAGAAATAATTAATGGCATTGTGCCCAATATGAAACATCCCATCATGCCTCAGAAGGCTGGGGGTGGGATGCTGAGTTTTAATCAAGATCATAAGAAACGTTCTTCCTGGGTTTGTATAAGAGAGATCTGCTGGTGTGGTCAGGAGATGTGCTTCAGGTTTTTTAAGGGGGGGGGGGGGGGCTGGCAACGACAGCTCTGAAAAAGCCAGGGTGGCTCAGTGGTTGAGCGGGCAACCACGCACGCAGCGTGGCAGTGCAGACGGCGCAGGTTCGAGTCCCGCCTCCTGCCATTTACTGCGTGTATTCCCCCATCTCTCCTCCCCCTTTCCCATCTCTCTACAATAAAAATTGCCAAATAAAGCTGCCAAAAAAACAAAACAAATTTTCACTTTACCGGAGTAAAGTGCTTGGTCATAGGGGGGTCATTTTGACTGTTGGGTTTTCTCTCTAATTATTGCAGGATCTCTATCTTACAATCTAAAGTGCCTTAAGGCAACTATTTGTTGTGATTTGGCGCTATATAAATAAAATTTAATTGAACTGTAAAATTTAAACAAACTGTCAAATTTGGATCCATCACTCCATCAGACCTGTTGCCATTGATTTCCATCCAGTTCTTGTGTAAAGTGGCATACCTCAGCCTCTTCTCCCTGTTTCCCTTCCTTAAGAATGGCTTCTTGACAGCCACCCTTCCGCTGAGACCATTTCTGATGAGGCTTCAGTGAACAGTAGACGGATCAGCTGAAGGTCCAGATGCATCTCTCAGGTCCTGCGTCAGGTCTTTGCTGGATTTTATTCTCTTTATGCTGTAGATAATTTTGCAGGCCTGTCACTTCTTCTTTTGTCCTCCACTTGTCAAGTTTCCTCTGATTTTTTAAGGACACGCTGCACACCATGCTGAGATAAATACTACTGTTGTCATGTTGGCTGTGTGGCAGGAGCAGGTAGACCCCAAAAATGCAGGACTCACAAGCAGACTTGACTAAAGGGGTTGTTTATTAAGGCACGGTGACAGAACAAAGCTAAACGTACACTGGGCTGGCCAGGAGCCAGAACTAAAACTCAGGGAGACACACAGCTGAGGGAGCATAGACAACAACACAACACCAGGCACTGAAAACACAGACAATATATACACAGCAGGTAATGGGCAAATGGGAAACAGCTGGGAAGGAAACACAGGAAGCAAAACTCAACATGACAGACAAGGACCCGATGACTTATCAAAATAAAACAGGAAGACAAACGGGGGAACAAAGTCGCAGACTTGACACTGGAAAACACAAGGAATTAGAAATAGCAAAAGAGAACTAATAAACAAAAGAGATACAACTTAAAACCAAAAGAACACAAAACACTGAGCCACCACAATGCTCAAGACTACTTTCAAAAATTACACAAAGGTCACATAAAAGCATAATGAAAACACAATAATTTAACTTTGATTTAAGGGAATATAGTTTCTTGTTGTATAAATGTACCAATGTCATCAGTAAAATATAACTAATCACCTGAAGAGAATAAACAGGTTAATTAGTTAATTAGACTCAACATGTTAATCTTTGACATCTTTTAGGGACCAAAAATGTCTGCAAATCTTTGCTGGTAAGAATATTTTGTGGACTCCTGGCAGAAGCACGTTGAGAACGATACCTCAGGAGGTTCATCTGAAATTTGTCCAAGAGGAGAAAGTCATCAGAGAAGACAGCCGGACTTTGAGGAAGGTGAACGTTTGACTCTCTTGGTTTAAAAAACATCAAAGTTGCACCGCGGGAACTTTAGGAGCCACATTAAATTTGACTTCCAAGGAGTCTTTTGATAAGAGACATCTAATCACAGAGCTTCAATTTCTTCTTTGTCGCCACTATAGTAAAGGCTGTTCCCATGTATGGCTTATGGGTATCATAGGATCTAAGAAACAGTCAACATCATACCAAACAGATGAAAAAAAAAATCTTTATTACTCCTTTGATAAAGCTGTGAACTCCCATGTTCGTGCACTGAGGAGATCATTAACAGAAATATTTCAAAAGGGAACTCGCAGTGGGGAGAGACACTTGAGAAATGAGTGCTTCTTCTGGCTTTGCTCCCTACCCTGCTGAAGCACTTGACAGGTGAGGGGCAGCGGCTTAATGCGCACAACCGCCTCACCTGGCTGACTGGCACCGACGCTGGCGGCTAACTGACAGGAGCGGCGGCGAGGACGCGGAGAACGCGGAGGACGCCTCGCTCCTGCTGCCGCGAGGGGACGAGAACAGAGGGTTTGTGGGGGTTGCGCGACAGCAGCGCCGGGGAGAGAAACACAGTTCAGGGGCCTTTTTCCAAGAGTGGTAATCAGGCGGAGGGGGATGAAAAAGGCTGATTTTCAGGGAATTAGCATGATAAGCGAGAACACAAAATCAATCCTCGTCCTCAGCCGAGGCCTCCTCTGATTACTTTGAACTGTCAAAAAATGGCAGAATCAAATTGAAAGTGCTTGAGGTTAGGGGAGTGATTTGTTCAAGAAGAGATCGCTAGAGCAATTGACACAGCTCTTGAGACAATAATTGGGTTATCAAAGAGAAAACAGTTCAAGTACCACGGGGGCGAAAGCTTATTTGCATTGGATTTTCATACAGAGAGACACACCTCTTCTTTACAGCCACTGTTTTCTCTCTCTTCCCCCCCTGTCACTTGAGGGGCGAGTTGACACGGGGATTGCATCATTATCAGCCGAAAGTTTGCTGCCATGTGCGCGCCGCGTGATTAGCAAGTGGTTTGTGATTCAAGTTGAAAGCGTGCCTCTGTACAGTACGCGTGTGTGTGTTTGCGAGTTTATTGTGGGAATATGAAGTTCTGAAGGGAAAGCGTTCACAAACAGAAGCTTCAAAGCAAAAAAAAAAAAAAAGTTTACTCTTTAAAATATTATTTTCTTTTATGAAGTGACAAAACTCAGCATGCCGCCCCTTTTCCCATGCTGTCTTTTTTCACACTCAGTGTACAGTGAGTCTAAATGCTCGCCAGAAGATATCTCAAACTTATTGATCACCGCAGTGCCCTATATAGCACCGCTCAATTTATGAGCTCTACTGTTTTTTTTGGCCAATATTTGAGCAATTTAAACGCATTTAACAACTTGGATGTAATCCGTGGGTTTATAATCAAATTGAATGCAAACTACACTTAGCAGGCAGTCCAATTAATTCTACTGTTTCATCTCTATTCACCCTCACAGGCTATGCATCTTGCTAGGTAGAATTTTAGAGATAAGCTGGTGCGACAACCTGGTTCAAACAACGCAATCACAAAGGTGGTTTTCCAGCGCACCTCCGTGGGACCACTTTCACCTGGCAACAGCCAGCAGCCTCAAACAACCAACCAGTCTTTAGGCCCGTGTTAGGCCTCGGGTTCTGTATCTTGTGACGGCCCGCCCTCTATGTTTACTTCCAGCAGTAGCTTGGGTGGGTCATTACAGAAGTGGCTGCACCTGAGAGGTGGGAGTGGACAAGAGAATAAAGCCCCCCCACCCCCCCGGGGCAGCATCTATTTCTCCACCATTATGCTAACATTAACACCTTATATACGTTTACACTCGTGTATGCACACATGCGCCACTGACGCCCGACACTATCACACGTTACATGTTTACGTAAATAAAATTGGATTCAGCCTGAGCCAAACTGCAGACCGGAGGAGCCGGGGATCAAGCCACCGACCTTATCAGATGACCGCTCTACCACCCACATACCTAAAAGCTGTCTTGGTTAGTGACACTGAGAACAGGAAAGAAGTGACCAAAACTGCAACCTAATCTCCAAATGTGGCAGTGGGACACTTTTTTTTTTAGACTCTGGTTCCTGCTCCTTATTGGTTATCATCAGTATGTTTTGGATAAAGGCAAAAAGCACCTTTTTTTTGTCAGAATGATTCGTTTCTTTAATCCCCGTTTGCCACTTCACATATAAAATCATATATTCTGATGGTTTGGGGGTAGTGTCATCACCCAAGACCTTGAACTTAAAAAAACACACCAGCTCTACCTCATGAAAAATGTAAGAAACAGCAGAATGGAGAAAATATGATCCAAGGAATGCAGTTTAAGCAATGCATTAGTGCGAGATGCCAGGAGATAAACAGCAGGAGTAACTCTGTGCACATTTGAGGTTAATCTGCTATAAATGCACTCTGGCACCTTTCTGACTGGTCAGTGTGTGTGAACGCCGCACTGGGACTCCAAAACCTAGAATAAACAGACAGCAGAGCAACAGGTGCAAACAAATGTGCTTCATCTGTGATCCTGCAGCCTTTTTTCAGCTGCAGCACACTCATGCTGCAGAAACAGAGAACACGAGTCAACCCAAACCTAAAAACTGGAACTGAACGATGATGTGAAGCCCGACGTTGAGGTATCCTGTTATTATATTGTTTTAAGTGAGACTGAAATGGGTCTCCCCCAGGGCAGAGAAACTGCTGACAAAAGCTCATCCCTGCAGCTTCAGCCTTTGAAACAACCTGCAGGAATTCGAACGGCCGCTTTGATCTCGGGATGGGACGTTAGGATTCAGCGTGGGTCGTGTTTACACAGCTTGGACTGACTCAGGAGTGGATGAAGGTGCTGTGCGGACAGGCAGACGCGCCGTCCGGGTCACGTATGAAAGGAAGTAATCCTGAGCGTTGTTTAAACTTTGCGAACAGCCAGGTGGGAGGACCAGATCAGGGTTTTCCGAATGAGCAGTCAGTCACAGAGAGAGAGGCCAGGAAGGTTTACTCTCATTGGAGGATGAGGTTAAAAGACACAAATAATAAGACTTTTTTTAGTCTAGCTGACATTTAATTTTTTTTACTGTTCCATTTGTGTTTGAGTTTGGAAAAGTTACATTTATTCCCCTTTTCTTGACAGTGAAGGCCTTAAGGCTGAAAATGTGCACCAAAGGAACTTTATAGATGAAGCTGAGCTGAGTGGATGATCAATCCCAAGTAAAAAACTAGATAAGAGAGGAGAGAAATGATGGAAGGCAAGACAGAAAAGAACAAAAAGAAAAGCAAACCAAGAATAAAATATAAGGTGGAGGAATGAGGGAGACGTAAAGACAAAAAAGAAGAAAGGATGCAAGATGTATGGCGGCCTGTTTCTGTCAGCGGGAAATAATGACATCAGTAAGTCAAAATTTGGATTATCTAAAAATTTAAACTTGCTCAAATTTATGAGGAAATAAGTCAGAATTTAGAAAATAAATTGAAATTTGGAGGTAACTTAAAAATTTTGATTTACAGATGGCAAAAACTGGTATTTTTTTTTTCCAGTGGTGGAAACAAACTTTCATGAGAAAGAAATAAAGGAGGGAAGTGGGGTGAAATTCATAAAAAAAAAATAGCGACTGTGAAAGAAATGGGAACTAATCTTTCTTTGCCTGGAACTAATAAAAAAGGGACAGTAAGGGAAAGAGGAAATAATCTAAAGTAAAAAATGAGGAAGAAAGATGGGTTCTGAAATTAAAAAAAAAAGCAGGAATAAAACAAGCAAGCATGAAACGGTCACGGAAAGGCAGCGTATTCGTTCATGTTCACGGACACGAACTGAAACAGCACGAATGGATCTGATACAGCGCAGGTCAGCTTCAGGTCACGAAGGCTGCACGATGTGGCAGCTGCCGACTTTTTTGAGCGCACGCTCCAACGATGATGAAGCATAAAATCTGTTAGAGGTCAGACTCTAGGCTTTTACCCAGGAGATTAGGGTTTGCTTCCCATGTGGGTCCAGTAAGGTCGTGGCTATTTCACTGCCATGAGACTGCGTTACTATTGGTCAGACTTTGAAAACCGTGACAGCTAAAATATTTGAACCCAAACGGAGCAGTTTTTATATCCTGACAATTAACATATTAAAAAAAATTATAAAAATTTAATGTGGCATTCTTTAAATTTGGTGAGTGGCAAAATTATGCACTCTACCACCAACCCCTCCACCCGCCATATGTGGAAAATATTACTTTCAGGACGAATCAGGATGAAAAACTGTGTCCATATGATGATGACATCCATCAATAGATCAGAGGTCGTGACTGTTTCACACACGCTGTGAGACTGTGTCGGAAAAAGGGAGAGAAAAAGCAAACAACAGCAAGAGAAAAGGAAGAGAAAGGAATGGGAAGAAAACAAACAAGGAATTGGATACATGGAGAAAGGAAGTATGGGAAAGATGGAGGAGAAAATTTCCTGAACATGTCAAACTGTGACTCCCGCGTCACAGTGTAAGAAATGAGAAGGAAAGAAAATAACAGAAAAAAAAGGAAATTAAACAAAGGAGACAAAAAAGACTCAAAAGGTAAGAAAATAAAAATGTGACAGTAGAAGTGAAAAGAGGAAGGAAGTTAGATGAGAAGGTTAAAAATTAAATATGGATCAGCAGCATCTGGGCTAAATGCAGGCAGATGTGGAGGTGATATGAAAACAGTATGAGGAAAAAGAAGAGGAAACAGGAATGGAGGGATGATGGAGAGTAAGACTGGAAACAAGTTAAAATGATGCAGGTGAGGAAAACATCATTGAGAAAGAAGGAAAAAGTCCTGAATGAAATAAAGAATAAATAAAAGGCAGATAAAAGACAAAAGTAGAAGCACTTGCAGTGAGGGGAGGAGGAAAGAAGGGAGTGGAAGGAAAAGGGAACAATAAAACGGCTAGAAAAAGAAGTACACAAGAAGGGAAGCAAGGAAAGAATGTAAACTATGAAAGTAGGAGGAATAAAAACAAAAAGGAATGAAGTGGGCTGAAATAAGTAGATGACACAAAGGGAGGGATCAAGGATGAAGAAGAGGCAGACTAGAACAAGAAAACAGAAGGAGGAAAAAGAGAGGCAGGACAGTAAGCCAACGCAGACGTTTAAGGATCATGGCAAGATGATGAAAGATGGAAAAAACATATAAGGATGCAGAGAGGAACAGAAAAACGAGAGAAAGAAAAAGGAAAGCATGCTTTGTCAAAGAATGTATGTAAGAAAGTAAAAAGGAAATAAACCACAGAATAGAGCAGAGGAAGTGTGTAAAGTTATCTAAACTAAGAAAGTAGGGGGAAGGAAGACAGAGGAGAGCAGAAGAATGACTCAAGAAATAAGAGAGGATGATAAAATAAACAAGAAGCGTATGACTCTAAAAAAGTAACCAAAACACTGCAGATAAACTGAAAGACGGGAGAAAGATCGAAAAGTAAGGAAAAAAAAGTTCTAAGAAGAAAGAAGTGAAATAAGTGAACAGAGAAACATAGAAAGGGAAGTAAAAAGGAAAACACACTCAGGAAGTGGGGAAAACAGGGAAGTCATCTAAACCTGAGCAGGAAAGAGGGAAAAGAGGGGAAAGTCAACAGGAAAGATGAAGTGAAGAGTAGAACAGTGAAATAAAAAACATTAAATGAAGTAGTACAAGGAAAGGGGAGAAAGAGAAAAGAGGAAAAGTGACAGGGAAGTCTAACTAAGAGGAAGAAAAAGAAAGAAGTACAATGGCAAAAAACAACATGTACAGTGAGGAGGAAAGACAACAAGAGACAGAAGAAGAATAAAAGAAAATGTGGAAGAGGAAAAGCTGTGAAGACAGCAAAGCACTAAAGGAGGGAGGAAGAAAAAGTGAACAGAGGAAGAAAATAAGGGGAGTAAAAAGGAAATAAATAGCACCAGGAAGTGGAAAACAGGTGACAAGATCTAAATGAAGAAAGTAAGAAAAAAAAAAGGAAAAAGAAAAACATGGATGAAGGCAAATCAGGAAAACAGGGAAAGCAGCAGAAGAAGAAGGAACCAAGAAACAAAAGACAAAACAAAAGAAACAAAATGGAAAGAATTGAAAAAGAGGAAGGTTAGAATGCTTTAATCAACATTTTAAAATAAAGGAAACGGAGAAAAGTACAAACAACAGAGAAGGGGAAAGAAAGCAAGAGATACAGGAAAAGGAAAAAAGTCTCACCTCAGTCAGGGAGGCCCAGAGACTGGTCAGCGTTCTCTGGCAACCTCCAGTTGTTTGGGAACATGTGTGTTAAGTGCTTGGCTGGAGGCTGCTGGCTGTCATTGGGTGAAAAGCGAATGCCGCACTACAAACCTCCTCGTGATTGCTTTGGCCACTGGCAAATTGCTGCAGTCGCACACAGTTTGCATGGAAGCTGCTGACTTGTCTGTAAACACTGTGAGTCCAGAATAGCAGTGAAACTTGGAAAAGTGCAACAAAGACCATCAAAGTAAAAGTTACACCAAATATGTGGTCGGGCACAACTTTTAATTTGAAGGCGAATGGTTTCGTTTCCAGTTTGCGTCGCACTTTTTCAAGTTTCATTCCTGTTCTGTAAGCAGTTGGCAATTGTTTGCAGACAAGTTGCAACTTCCATTTAAAGCATGAGCACCTGTGTGACTGAGGTCTAAAGAAAGAAGGAAGGAAAAGAGGAAGAGTTAGCAGAGAGAGTAAACAGAGAAGAAAAAGGAAAGATGAAAAGGAAATAGGAAGGAGGGAACGGGAGGAAATCTGAACTAAGGGAGAGAAAAGGAAAGAAAATAGAATAAAGGAGTAAATAATAAAGGGAACTGAGGAAAAGTAATAAACATATACTGGCAAAGAGGAAGAGAAAGGTTTGAGGACACAAACATTAATAAAGGGCAAAACTACATTAAAAGAAGGTCAGAAAGTAGAAAATTAAGAAAAGACTAAAAAAACTGAGGAAGTGAGCAAAGAATTATCCCACAATTAATTTGTTCCCTACCACACATACTTAAATAAACCGCTGTTTCCATAACGCCACTGTTAACTACAGAAGTTAGTAGACTAACAAGGGAAGGCGTAATCAAGCCGGTTGGTATGGCGGGTGATATTTGTAAAGTCTGAGCTGCTTCCACGCTGCCAATTTACAGTTTTCCCGTTTGCGTGAGGACGGCCGGCGCGCCCACCCGGAGCCTTACTTCAGCAGACAAAAGTGCTAACAGCAGATGAATTAAAGGTTACCAACAATATATGATGAATGTCAGGCAAATACAAATTACCACAGGAAGAAGAATAATGAAGAGGGTTTTTTTTTTTTTCCCGCCAAGCCAGGGGCCAGTCAATAATTAGAGGTGGCGCGGCCGCTGTCACAGGCTTTCCGCAGGCTCGGCGGTTTGTCTCGGCTTTAATTGCTCAGGTTAAGATGGCCGCCCACGCCACATTTATGAAAAAGGCAAAAAAAAAAAAGTTCTCGACTCATTTACTGTCAAGACGCTTCTCACGAGAGGCTCGGATTCAACAGGACGCCCTTCGACAAAAGTTCCTTCGTCTCGTGCGCTTGGTGTTTACTCGACGCGAAGCATGAGGGAGTTCGCTTTGATCCTCGCCGCAAAAAAATTAAAAACAGTCCCAACCGTGTGCAGGGAAGAAAGGAAAAAGGAGGAAAGTGCCACGAGTGGTTGACAGTCAGTGCACATTGGTTGTTTTTTTGGGGGGTTTTTTTGCATTCAGGGAGACATAATCACACAAATAAGACATCAAAGATAGATTGAGAGTTAAAATATGCAGCTGAAAATTATTCAGATTGCTTTGGGAAGGCAGGGGGGAAAAATATTCCCTCAAAGTGTCCGACTGGATGACATCAAAACTCCGCGATACCGGGAGACACGTACACGGGAAGCTTTCAGCTTTTAGACATGTCTGGTCAGGGTGGGTTTTTTTTTTTGGTTTCAGGGGTCTTGGCAGCTTTGGTCCTTCATGTCGTGGTTCCCGTGACTGGAGGGGATTCCCTTTTTTTCCCCCCTCCTCTTGTTTTTCTGGTCACTGGCATGCAGCTCGCCAGTATGTCGCTTCTCAATGTGAACTCCCGTGCCCTGCAGGTTGGCAGAGAGAAAAGCCACACACACACACACACACACACACACACACACACACACACACAAATAAACTGGCTGCTGCCTGCAGGTCGAAGCCAAAATGCTGTACCTGCGTCATTTTTGCTGGCTCCGGTGAGTCCGACCACCTCTCCACCTGTACGGCAAATCTGGCAAAAAGCATACCTCCAAACACGTCCGCGTTCAAGCCAGGAGGATGCGTCAGCGAATGCGTCACGGAAATTTGTCCCCGGCCATAAGAGAAGAGTAAGCGGTGATAAATGGTTCACGTGTCAACTGCTGCTTTCGCTTTAGTTCAGGAGAGTCAGACTCATTTTATCAAATGGGCCGTTAAAAGGACCAGATCAGGAATATTAGCGCATAATAATGGATTAAAATAAAGTTAAACTGTATTTTTTCCCTTTGTTTCAGTGTGAAGAAGTACATTCTGAAACATTTGTATTTAACAAACCATCTGATTTGTCTTTTGACCCTGTTTCGGGGTCAAAGCGTCCTCTGTGTTGCTTGTTCTCATCTTTTTAAGCTCTTAACATTCATTTCTACCCATTTTTATAAATGGGTCCCCTTGTTTGGAACTCCTAAATGATGAAGATTTTAACAGAAATGCCAACATGAATAAAAAAAACATCTTCTAGTTTCTAAAATTTGCTTATTTAGCCAACCCAAACTTAACCCCTGATGGGTCCCTACTGACCCAGATCCAGCCCGTCTATAAGAAGAACCGCGCAGCTATATATTAATGACTGACCTCATGCTGTGTAGTACTGTAGAAGTACTCTTGGTTGAAGTTTGGTCCATTTCAGGCATCTTCTTCCTGCCATGTACAAAAAAAAGAATTTTGGTGTAAACAACATAAAAGCATGGCTCCATCCTGCCTTGTATCAACAGTTCAGACTGGTGGAGGTGGTGTGATGGTGTGGGGGGATATTTTTCAGGCACACCATGTCCATCCCTTTATGACCACATCTTCTGATGGCTGCTTCTAGCAGGCTAATGCTCCGTGTCACAAAGCTCAGGTCATCTGGTTTCTTGAACATGTCAATGAGTTCTCTGTACTCCACCAGAGTCCAATAGAGCACCTTTGGGATGTGGTGTAACGGGGGAGTCTCATCATGGATGTTCAGCAAACAACTCTGTGATGCCGTCATGTCAACGTGGACCCAAAATCTCTGAGCAATGTTAGAATCTGTGCCACAAAGAATTAAAGCTGCTCTGAAGGCAAAAGGGGGTCCAACCTGGTGTTAGCAAGGTGTACCTAATAAAGTGGCTGGTGAGTGTAAATGCAACTCAAATGTAGGTTTCATCTCTATGCAGTTTCCCTGTTTATAAGGCGTAAATCTGACGAATGGTTTGGTGTTTTTGATAAATACAGTCAGGTTTAGGACGTGTCGGAGGAGACTGGACTAATCTGCTGTAACCTGACCAAACTAGTCTCTATTTTTTCTGCATGAGAAGAGCTCTGCGCCTCAGAAACAACAACAAGCTGCAAACCGCCGAAGAAGCTGCGAGTTCAGTGATGTTAAGGGACAGAAAGTTTCTCTTTGTCTGAAAGCTCTCAGAAAGCTGAGATTCAAAGCGAGGCCCATCTCTCCTAATTAACACTTTGAAAGATAAAAGCAGTTTATTAAATCAATCAGGATGATGGTTGTTTGTGAATCCCAGCAGATAAGGACATTTGCATATTAACTTTGCAGTTCTAACCTACATTTGAGGATCTTCTGAGAATGTGGCCGGCTTCAATGTAAATATTTTTCCCCCTCACGTCTACTGTACACGTTTTAAAGTTTCATCGCCCCGGATTCTCTGGTGGATTTTCAACTCATTAAAAAATAAAGACACAGATAAATAAGCAAACATATAACGTAAACAGACAAACAAATGAATAAACGAGCACAGATATCACGGCGCCGGAGAGGCTCTGCCAAAATTTCTGGCAAAGACGGGGCAAAACAATCTGGATCTTGACTTTCTGTTAGATATTCCAAGTTCAAAATGCGACTTTAAACGGACATGAAAGCAACAAACAGGCTTTAAAAGAGTATGTGTGTGCCCCGCAGTTAATCTGGCACATGCTAAAGAGCAGAAATCTCACTTTAATGTGAATCCTGTATTTTCCTGACAATGTTTTGAGTGGATTTAGTATCTCTGGGCTTTTGTTGTTCATAATGAAATCTCGATGTTTTGAGTTTCCTACCTGCTGGAGTAGCATTTTATCACATTTACTGTACTCTTCCATGCATTTTATGTACTTTCAGTAAGAATTATCATAGATTATGTAGTCTACTCACTGGAGTATGGATTAAAACAGGTCCCCAGAAATACACTACCCTCAGTATGTCAGCTAAAAACACTTTTTTTAATAAACACGTGAGCCTTCAATTTTATTAAATAATAAATATTTTATTGTTGTTTTCAAAAATTCTTCTGCAAGGACAGTTTGGCTAGGACCTGAAAATTTTCCTAAAAATTGACATTAGATGTAGGCCCACAAAAAAAGAACCCGACTGCACTGAAAGCATGCTGCTGGCAGAGGAATAAATGGATTTCCCTTATTGGGTCTGAATTGCATATTAGCATGAAAGGGGTCATTTTTTTGTGCCAAATGTAAACAATATGAAATATGAAAGTCTATATTTACATGACTGAGAGACTGACGCACATGCTAGGTAAGCACATGCTGCAGTTTGTCCACCCTGATCTTTAAATAGCTTGATTTCATGAATTTCTGTGTATACCGATGGCGACAGATTTGTGATGTTCACTTATTTATCACAGTTAATTGCTGCATTGTCTCAAACAGATTGCAAGTAATTGCCAACTTGACTCCATTCAGTTGCAGACTGATAGCTGACCAATTCCATCTTACTGCCATTTTATTGCGGTCCTCACACACCAGAGTCACTTTTAAGACAGTAACTAAACGCATGACCTGCTCCCCGTCTTCAAAGCAATCATTTTGAAGAGATTGCGCAGATGTGCAGTCATTTTGGTTCATGCTGTGGTCTTCTGTTTTTCCTAGTGTGACTGTAGCATTAGGAGCTCTGGCCTCAAAGCTATCCCACTATCTAACAATCCCTGCATTTGGTTTAAAATCTGGTTTAAAACAAAAATAAACACCAGTAGAGGATTCTGAATTCTCTTTTTAATACGCCCCCCACCCCAAACTGTAGTTGGGGGGGATATGGATATTACTGCTCTTGATTGCTGGGGCCTAAAACAGAGCGGCTGACCACTAAATGTTGAGACGCCTTGTTTTTGAACGTCATAAGGGAGGTAGAATAACTTAAATAAGGATTTAATGTACAAAAAATATGTTCCTGTCTGCTCAGCAGTGGCCCTCCATTGTTACAGAGGTGAATGACACTCATTACCGGAAACCTAATATTTAAGGAAATGCCAATATTTCCAAACCGCTTTCTATAATGACTATAATCCTTATTTGTGTTACTTCTTGCTTAGGATCTCCACCCTCAGAGCTATCCAACTATCAAATGCTCCCTGCATTCACTGTGATAACATTTGAGCATCAGTTGAGAGAGAGCCACAAAGAAATCAAACCTTGCAGATATTGACCGGCCTCTCATATGGACACAGAGGAAGAAAGAAACGGCAGATCAATACCACTCGTTGTTAATCCTGGTACCTACACAACAGCGGCATTGTGTTTCGATGGGTGGGCCGAAGCCTCGTAAAGAAATCACCCGGCACAAACGGTTCCATCGCCATTCTTTGCCTCTTGAAAGGGTCACACACACCGTGGACTGCTTCGCCACTCAATACCTGACTCGCTGATGTGATGAAAGACCCAGTTTGGGCTGCGGATGACCCGACATGCTCGAATCCTCAACTGTAATCAGTCCAATCTGCATTCACACGGACAAGGAGCGCAGATCTGAAACCAGCTATCGTCGTCTCATCTCCAGCAGAGAATAGGTGAAGTAGTATTCCAGAGGAGAGTAAAAAGAAGGGGGGGGAAAAAAGAAGTTACTTTAACGACTCTGGAGCCTTTTAATTGCAGAGGCTTGGATATTAGTTCAAAACCACTCACTTCATGCATGAGAACACAGTGCCACGGTGCTTGCGCCCTCACCCAACACTTGTTTTATCTGCTTGCAGATTGAACTCACTTCACAGTAAAGAGAGGCCAATTAGGGTGCAAAGGGATTAAAAACACAGGGAAAAAAAAGAGGCTTTTTCCATTTCTCCACTTTTGTAGTGCAGGACAGGCTATAGGATGAAAATACAAGAAGGGGAGAAAGCTCAGCACTTTATGATTGGAAATTAAAGAGAAAAACGAAGGTGTGAGGTTATTTCCTGCCACCGGTCCCCTGAGAAGGGAAAAAAAAGAGTCAAGATTGCCTTAGTTTTGGGTATCATTAATCTGTGAAGTTCACAGCATTCAAATGGCTATTCTGTCATGAAGCGCAGGAATTTAAGGGCTTTGGGAACCCACTTTCTCTGCAGTAACACTGCCAGTTTCTTATTATGTCAGTCAATAGAGTTCACATGAATCCAAATATCCAAACTGGGCCTTGGCACTGTCTCTGGCCCAAAACAGTATGGCTAAATTGAGTGGTTAGCCTGATTAAACAACTTCCCAGTAAAATAGATGCTAATGGAGCCAAAGACTATGGTCCTATCCACAGAACTATCTTCATATCACAAGATAGCTCGCACTGGTTAGTACGGCCCTGCTATGAAACTTTGAGCTGAGTGTTTTTAAACCGGATGTGAAGGGCGAAGGGTGCGTCTGACTGTGAAACCACATGCTTAATAAGCATGTCCTGGATAATCCTCCTGTCTGACTCTTAGAATCACCATAAAGTACCAAATGGATTAAATGTTTTTTTCAATATGACTTGATACTAGTGATTGAGCAAATAGTCATCAGGAAAGTATTTGCTGAGGTCACAGCGAAAGACGGCCAAGAGTAATTTTCCCACAGACTTCTTTACAACCAGAAATCATTTTGGAACCAGACAAGTCGCTCCCTGCTGGCTGGTAAAGAGAATGCACGCTTAAGACAACCCAGAGTCAGCGAATGGAACTGTCCTGCAAGTTAGTAGATATCATGCACAAAAATGAGCAAGAAACCAAAGCCATAACAACATTAAAGTAATCTTTTCAGTTTTTTGTTTTTTTTTAGAAAAGACCAAAAAAAAAACCAAAAAAAAAAAAAAAAACCCAAATATTGAAAATATGATGTCTGAGACAAAAATAAAACTTTTGCTTAAAAAATGAAGCTGCCAGGCAAGAGGAAAAGAGGAAGACCACAGAAAAGGTTTGTGGATGTAGTGAAGGACATGGAGAGGGCTGATATGACATGGAGGATGCTAGGGATACAGTGAGATGGAGGCAGATGATCTGCTGGGGCAACATCTAAAGAAGGAGAACATACAATAAATACATGTAAAATTTGACCTTCATACTATACGAAAATTGCCTGAGTTACAGGGGGTGTAAGAACATAAAGGTAGGGTGATCTTCTGTGTGACCCATGTGTTTAGAAAAGCACATACTCACTAAAAAAAATAATAGAATAATAAAAATATAGCATGCAAAAAAACCCCATAAGAAATCATAAAAAAGCACATATGGAAGTACAAATAGAAGAATAACATAGTCATTACTCCACATTATGCTAGCACGTACACATAAAGACAGCAGATAGTTTTGAATTGCAGATTTCCTTCCTCAACATTGCTGTTAATATCTAACACTTAAATGACTGAAGCAAAGTTGTTTTATTCTAAATTTTGGCACTGAGGCTTTAGCCCTGAAAAAGCCCAATCAGTCGATCTCCACGAGTGTAAAAGATCCCTCATCCTGTAGTTCTTCTCCAAGTATTTTTCACAATGCTTCTGAACAGTATCGACATTGAGAACTTATCCAGCATCGATATGCACCATAAACTTTACCTCTGCTTTGAAAGGGACGACCATCAGCATGAATAATGTAAGAAAATATATAAATTTATTGATACCGGGGGGATTTTTTTTTCTTTATTATTTTTTAATATATTCACTTTAGACCCTAAGCTGCAGGCTCTTGCAGACCTCACTGAGGTTGTCGATTTTATTTTCCTGAGTTGAAAGAAGATAAACATTCGCCTGTTGAACTCTGCAGATCCAAATACTTGGGGAATATTGTATGTGAGTGCAACATCAAACTCCATCATTACATCAGTAAACACAGGGACGACTTCAACTTAAAAATGCAAAACATTTTAGTTTCATAATGCAGCATTAAGACGGTGATGAGCCTACATTTGTGGCCTATTCTTTTAAACTGGCTTGCATCATGTAAGTGCCAATATTTCTTATAACACATAGAAAGACTCCCAAAGGACATTTGATCTTTGATTCGTTTTAGGCACCAAAAACTGCTTTGAAACAGGTGTTCACAGACCCACTGTCATTTGTGAAGTCCAGTGCAAGCCATTTTTCGGCTTTTCATTGTCTAGTCTCAACGCAACTTTGCAATATTTGATTGACAAGTTCTCTCTTACAACTCTGGAAAAATAGAGCTGCATTTCTTCGTTCTGTTTTCACCTAATATGGGCTTTCTGCCTCTGGATTTCAAGCTGAAACAGTGAGGTCAGAAATTCAATTCAGGTTGATTCAATTTGTGTAGCACCAGTTCGCACTTTCCCAAAGGCACTTTGTATTATGAGGTGAAGACCTTACATTCCCTACAATCAGACAATCCACTGTGAGCAGGACTTGGTGACCGTGGGAAGGAAGAACTCCCTGTAAACAGGAAGAGACCTCCAGGAGAACCAGGCTCAGTGAGAGGCAGCCTTCTACTGTGACCAGTTTGGGTGTGATGGGAGAGAAGAGTAAAAAACCTATGTAGATGCTGATGTTGATTTCAACACTTTTCAGGTGTTTCAAAAGGTGTTGAATGGCTCTGATTTGCACAAACCAGCCTCGACCTCAACTTCATCCAAATGAAGAGTGGTCAGGTCCGTGCCCCGTCACTAAAAATGGAATGTGATGCTACAGGGATGCAATGCACAACTATCATCAAGACTGAAAATTTGTTAGGGATAAAAAACAGGCTTGTAAGCAGAATCAGTAAAGGCACAGGTATCAATGGAATCCATTAATATAGAGTAACAGTCAAAAGTTTGGACACACCCATTCACGTGAAGGGGTAAGTGTGTACCTTCACAGTATGGGTCGGATTAATTTTGATCTGGGCCAAGAATTGCCTCATAATAAATATCTATAACAAGTTTTCAGAGCAGCTGAATTAACAAGTAAACTAAATAAACAAGTTTTCAGTTGTAACAACTTTTTTTTATCGATTTAGAGTGTTTGAATTGCTTGTGTGACATTAATAAACAGATAATTAATCCTTAATGTTTTAGAGAGCAGGTAGAGTGTATTACCATTATGATTTCACTATATTCTATTGAAAGTGAAAATTCTGGAACTGTTGGGATTTATTATAGTATCATGGATAACCATTGCAACTGTTAAACATGGTCCTCACTTTTGTATCATAGCTACATTTTTTAATTATGATTTTAAATTAAATATTAATTAAAACTTAGAGCTTATTGCAAACTAGCCTGTGCATTCACAGCAGTGGTAGGAAACCTGTGTGGGAGGGATTTGAACATGTGTTTCCCACACTTACTGAAATGGCAGCTCAGGTGACTTCATAATCTTATGACTTTCATAGTTTCAGGATTCCCTAAAAACACCATTTTCCTTAATGTGATTCACACGGGTGAATCTAAAATCCGTCTGAACAAATACGGGTCAAATTTGACCCGGAATGGCCTGAATGTACAATATATAGCACCTTTACAATAGTACACAATTTGTAAATATTTTCATTTTTGCGTATTTTGGGTCATTTTAGGAAAAATTATCAAATTTTAGGCTGAAATGATGAGATTTAGTGTATTTTTGCTGCTGTCAGTGTGTATGGGTGAAAATGTCATATTGTTCGTGTCTGACCTGTTATTCGCAGATAATTCTAAACAGGCCCATAAATCACAAGAAGCTGTTTCACAGAAGCATTTTAAAGTGAATTTCTCCTTTTACAAGTGCAAATAATAATTCTGTAGGGCTGTTAAAGGATGCAGGGTAATGTAAAAAGAGATCAGTGCTTTGCTTTGCTGTTTATATCCATCATATAAACAGCCTGAAAGCATCGGCTCTGCAGGCTCCACCACTTATCTGTCTCCCTGAGTCAAAGCATGGCTCCTACTTCCTCTAATAAAATGATTACCAATCTCTGGTAGTGGTTCACCTCTGATGCACCGTCCCCAGGAGATGTCCAAGGGATGCTATTAACTAGGGAGGAGGGAGTAGAGGAGCGATGGAGGGGGGGAAGACGGGCTTTCCCTTTTTAACATAAGTGGAGATGAGAGTAACCGGACAGCGGAGGCGAAGGGGTTTCCCCGGGAATGGCGGAGAGCGGCAGGAAATCAATGCGTTGTTTGTTTATTGGTCTGACCTCTGAACCTCTGCAATTCTTTATCTGTCAATCCCCACTTCCCCTTCTCTCTTCCTCTAGTTCCTCTTCCCTTCTTTCCATTTTTCTCTCCTCAAATCCAGTTTTTCCCTCCAAGTTTAGTCAGTGCATTTCCACTAAAGTCTAACGGTTCAACAACCCAATCTTCCTGCTCAATAATCTTTTTCTTTTTGCATCTTCAAATACTCACAGTTGTTTCATATTTTCAGCTAAATGCAGATTTCAGGCATGCCATTAATGCAACCTCCTAACATCCACAAGCTCGCTGGCTACATGTTATAGTTAGGAGTTTCTTTTATGCCAAATAAACCTGTTTTAAAAAACAAGTAGATGTTACCCCACTGGGGTTAATTGGTGATTCTAAATTGCCCATAGGTGTGAATGGCTGTCTGTCTCTGTGTTAGCCCTGCGAAAGCTTGGCGACCTGTACAGGGTGTACCCTGCCTCTCGCCCTATGACAGCTGGGATTTGAGCAGAACATACAATAGTTTCTACTTCACTCCAATTCATTTCAGGTCCCAATCACAGGCCTGGAGACCAGTCTGCAACCACCAATCACTAGGGAAAAATATCTATTTCCAAACCAGTTGGCAAGTGGTTGCTGGAGGTTGTTGTCTATTGCCAGGTGCAGTTGGCTGCACAGAGGGTGCTATACCAAAAACCTTCTTGTGATTTCTGTGTTGGTTAGCAGGTTGCCGCGGTTGCCTGGAGATTGCTTGGGACATGCCGACTTGTTTGCACACACTCAAAAATTTACTCTCCGAGCTGTGGGGAAAGTTTGGCGCAAACCGGAAAAGGAAAACATTTGCCTACAAGATAAAAGTTGTGCCTTATTGCCTTAACAACACATTTCAAAGGGTGCAACCGAAGGTGAACACTCTCCTTTTCTGTTTGCATTGCACTTTTCACAGTTTCATTACTGCTTGGTGAGTTTGTGAGCGTTTGCACGTCTTCCATGTAAACTACGGGCAACTGCAGCAATCTGTTAGTGACCAAAGCAATCACAAGAAGGTGCAGCACCAAATACCTCTTTGCAACCAAATTCACCCAGCAACAGCAAGCAACCTCCAGCAATCACTAGCCAACTGGTTGTGGAATACTCACTTTTCCATAGCCTTGGCCTGTGTGACTAAGGCCTTAAATGAGCTCAGTCCCAGACAAGGTGCCAGGTTTATGGACCTTTTTTCATATATGCTTCATACCTTTCAGAATATTTCCATGCAGTGATTTCCAATACAGAAATGTGGTTACTGTGAATGCAGGGCCTGAACATCACAGCGATTCAGGATTCCTTTACAGCCCGGTTTTCTCCAGTTCTCTAGATCTAATAACATCATACCTAATGACATTATGTTGTTATGTTATTATTTAATGATGAAATCCCCAAATTCTTTGCAATTTTATGTTAACATTTTTATAAAGTCGTTCAAACATTTGGCACACACAATCTTCCACAGAGTGGTCATCCTCGCCCCAAGATAATTTCAGAAAGACTCTCTGGGATGGTCTTTTAACTCAGCAACGTGGCTATTTACAGTAACAGCAACCGTAGCTCCAAAAAACGTTGGGATGCTGAGTAAAATATAAATAAAAACAGAATGCAACAATGTGCAACTCTCAATAACCTGTATTTTAGTCACAACAGAACATAGAAAACATATCAAACTTTTAAATTCATGAAAACTATTAGCTTATTTTGAATTTGACGGCAGCAGAATGTCTCAAAAATGTTGGGATGGGGGCAACAAAAAGTTGGAACAGTAAGTGGTTCTCAAAAGAAAGAGCTGGAGGAACATTTTAACTAATTAGATTAACTGGCGACAGGTCAGTAACATGACTGAGGATAAATAGAGCATCTTAGAGAGGCAGAGTTAAGTAAAGATGGGCAGAGGTTCACCAATCTGCAAAACATTGTGTCTACAAATTTAAGAACAGTTTCAGAATAATGTTCCTCAATGTAAGACTGTGAAGACTGTGAATATCTCATTGTGTGCAGTACATAATATTATCAAAAGATTCAGAGAATCTGGAGAAATCTTTATTGTCTCCCCCAAAAACACTTCCTTTGTGTTTCATGAGTTTTCTTTTTCTTTTTCTTTTTTTTAGATCTTTTCCCGCATTTTTTTCTATTTTCATTGTATTTTATTTGTGCGCTTTTGCAGCATTTTTCTATTTGCTGGTGCTTTTTTAAGTTGCGGTACATTTGACCTCTCAGGGCCACTGTAATTTTCTATCAAAAACAGGGTTTAAGTTGTTTGCATATGATAACAATTAAGGGTCTCTTTCTGGAAGTTTGCACGTCTTGTTTCTGCCCCCCCCCCCCCCCCCAAAGAACTGAAACAGAATTGAAAAGAAAGAATCGCCAGAATGGACGCAGCAGAGCTCAAGATCTTCTACCTCTTAGCATCTTGGACCGCTCAAACACGGCTGCATCCGACACTTCCAATAATGCAGCTAAACAGTATTTTGGGTGAGCATCCTCTCGCTATACTGTAGCTACTGTAAACAAAAGGAGAAAGGAGGATCTGACAGAATAAACACAAAAACCTGTGTCACCTTTTGGAATTCAAATCTCGACTTCGAGTTTGGTCGCTGCCCCGAATCCAAAGAAAGAATGAGAGGCAAAAGAAAGAGAGCAGACCTTCCGTTCACCTCTGTAAACGAGGGGGGAGCAAAACTTCGAAGGAATGAAAAGGTCACCCGAATCTTGCGACTCTTAGTGATGCTAATGGAGCCTAATTTGAAATGGAATTTTATTCACATCTTGAAATCCAACAATGAGATTTTATTCAGATGTAGCAGTCACTTTTAAGTTGCTTTAATGATAAGTAGGTCCGAACGCTGGGAGAGGGCGCAGTGGAGGGGGGGGGGGGGGGAGAGAAAAAAATAAAAGATCCCCAAGGTGCTTTGACTCTGTTCTTTTATTAATGACTTGAGCCCTTTTGTGACCGCCGCTGAATCGTTTGATGAATCATTATCGTGGAGAAAATCATCACGACTGATCATATTAAGAGAGGAACACAGTTGTTTTGCAGGGGCCTTCTCTCTTGTCCATTGTGAATTATTGTCATTATCATTAGCATGAAATGAATTCTGGCCTTTCAAAAGGGGAGCGCTGCTATGAGTTAATGTATATTCATCCGCTGTCGGGCCACAGGCTTGTTTTGTGTGTTATTGTAGCCGCTGCGTGCCGCTTTGAACCTGCCTCTGTGCGAGGACGCTGATAACTGCGCCTCAGCAGACATCAACCTTGTTTACATTAATGTCTGCAGACTGTTGCAGGTCGACTTGCGATCCATATCAATTGTGCGCCGATGAATAAATTCCGCCGACGAGGCATCAATGGGGTCCGGATCCGTAATATAGCAACACAAACAATACATTTCTTGGCGTCTGCTGCCAGTGAAGAAATAATAGAGCCATATTTACTCATATTTCCAGCAATGGAGTCATGTGACCGGCTGCATGGTGAGTTGAGGGGTTTATATTCCTCTCTGTTGGTTTTAATGTCACTCCGACTGTAATGTGTTTGGTCTTCTGGCGCTGGGGACGTTTGGGGGACACAGAGCCCGATTGAGAGCAGCATCTGCAGCCTGCTGACTGAACCGGGGCCCCCCTCCAGCGCTACCTGAGCCCTAGCTAGGCCAGCAGCCACGAGCTGGGGAGGGTGGATGAAGGGGGGGAGCGAGGCAGACGCCATCACCGTGATCTGATTTATCCTCCGGCCGGAGACTACAAATGAGTACAGACAGCTTTTTCATAGCCAAAAGACACATTTGCATCCATGTGCATGTTTGTGGACTGGGCAGGGCCGGGGTGGATCGCAGGATAGAGGGGAGCTGCACAAACAGCTCGGTTTCAGACACTAAGGGGTGACACAAAGGTATAAACTGCTACATGAGTGAATATGTGGTCACGCTTTAATCTGCTCTCGCTGCAAAATCGCTGAAACCGGAGCGCAAAACAATTCAGATTTTCATAAGAAGGCCCGCGCGCTTTTAGAAACACATCTGTAATCATCGAGTTGCTATTTCGTGGCTATTAGGGCTGGATTTAATGTACACCTCATAAGCTTATACCTCCGCAGTGAGCACCGCTTATAGATGAAAGCTCTCATAACTGCGGCTCTGCTCTTATTTGCAGCCCGTTTCTGTCTGTCAATATGTTCTGAAACCTTTTTATGTTAAACTGAGAGAAAAATAACCGGGACTGGAAGAAAATATGTTTCCAATAAAAATCAACTTGTTTCAATAATTTTTTTTTTGTAAGGAGTTGAGCCAGTTTTAAGAAAGAATACAGAAGCAGGATTTTTTGGATTTTTCTGCTACTGTGGTTTATTATTTGCAGTTAGATCCATTTATTTGTGGATACACATTTTTTTGGTTATGTTTACAATGTTAAACTTAATATAGGATTAAAGTGCAAAGTTTTGCCGTTATTGTGTATCACATTGTGTGTTTGATCACAGGTGATTCTTTCCTAACTCAGATATTCTTCACTGTGCTTCAAAAATTAAACATGATACTTACAATATCTGCTTACTGGACAGTGTAACATTAGCTACATCACTTTCCATTCTCTCTTATTTCAATGCAACATTTTAAAAGGTTATATGCTTTTGTATACAGGTTTCTCTTGAAAAACAGCGAGACTATATGCATATATTGCAATGACAGCTTTAATGAACTGTATATGGATCTAATGCAATTGTACAATTCCCTCCAAAGCTGTTTGGTGAAAAGGTGCAGCCTTTTAATTCATTATTCCTTCATTAATTTGGCGGGTAGAAAGGCTTGGAGATGATTCTGGGTTTGGGATTCACATTTGGAAGTTCTCACTGTGAACCCATGACATGCAGTCAAAAGCAGGTGAAACGGGCTGTCCTTACTCGATGACAAGACAAATCCATCAGAGAAAAAAGAACGCAACATAAAAAGGCGTGGACGTACACAGAAGACAACAGTGATGGTCAGGAAAAACCTTCAGAACTCCTTCAGCCAACATGGGAAAAGTACCATCAGATTTTGTTCCACCGTGAAATACTATCTGGAAAGTATCTGGCAGCGGCTTCCTTTTTCAACCTGACAATGATCCCAAACACACCTGGATAGGAGGCCTGGATTGGCCTCCCCAGAGCCCGGACCTCAACATTACTGAAGCAGTGTGGGTTCATCCTGACAGAGAACAGAACAAAAGGCAGAAAGAAGAAGAAGAGCTTTGAATGTCCTTCAAGAAGCCTGGAGAACTGTTCCTGAAGACTACTTAAAGACATGAGAAGAAAGCTGCCTCAGAGAGTTCAGACTGTGCTGAAGAATAAAGGTGGTCACACCAAATATTGACTTTCAAGCTCATCAGAATTGTACAAACTCTGTTTTTGTCTCATATGCTGTATTTCCATGTATGTTTGCACATTTCAGTAGATCACTGCACCACTTTCTCATTTTCCTGGCAACATATAAAGAAATGAGGGGCGGCTCAAGACTTTTGCGCAGCACTGATTTGGTATATATATTTTCTTTATCTTTTGATGGCTCTGCGCCCGATTACAGCTGCAATTTCGCAGTTGGAAACTATGACAGCAAAGCTCTCTATCGTACCTTAAACCTTGAATCCTTTAACAAAAAAAAAAGGAGACTTTGCTTGAGCTGTGCTGTAAATTAACCAGTCCAAAACTGAAATAATTTCCAAACCATGCATAATTACAAAAAGGGTGTGATAAGAGAAGAAGGGCGTTTTTCTTTCTTTTCTTTTTTTATTCCTTACAAGCCTGTTATCCAACAGGAGCAACATAAGGAGCGACCGGTATATCTCCAGCAGCATGAAATTACAAAAATCAGTGAGACCAACGATGTGCGGAAACACAATGACAGTTTCACACATCCAAAAAATTAATATTAAACCTGGATATAAACCTCCTTCATTGCAAGTCTGGTGTTTGAACTATTTTCATGTAGATTCAATCCTAAAAAAAAAATATTCAACAATGAAATGGCCAGTCTTAGTCTTCTTGAAACAAAACTGCACATTTACAAATGTGCAGTTTTGTTTCGCCGAACCACTAATTCAGAATATTTCTCCTCTCTGTTCCAGCAGGCTGGAGGTGAAGCCAGTCTGCAGACTTGAGAGAACTTTCCACTAATTATTCAGCGCTCGGGTCAACTCTGGACAATATGCTAGCCATCTGCCGGCATCTGTGCTTTCTCCCACTAATAGACTGGGGCGGGGGGGGGGGGGGGGGGGGGGGGGGGG
>JAVDPK010001699.1:0-11241 GCA_034780415.1 Cichlasoma orientale | reverse complement strand
CTGATGAGGCTTCAGTGAACAGCAGATGGATCAGCTGAAGGTCCAGATGCATCTCTCAGGTCCTGTGTCAGGTCTTTGCTGGATTTGTTCTGATTTCTTAAAGGCATGACTTTCAGATGCTGGTAATCTGCTGTAGATCGTTTTTTAGGCCTGAGACTTCTTCTTTTGTCCTCCACTTGTCCAATAAACATCTAGACGTTTGAATAATTGGGCAAATGGCTAATTGTTATGACTTATCACTTATATTTACTAGCAAAATCATTCATCATTGCATGTGAACAAAGTTAAATGGGATCCAGTGTTCTCCAAATGGCATAGCCTTCATTACTTTCTCTTCATGCTGTGGCGCGTCCCTCTCACGTCACCTGTGCAGCTCTGCTGTTCCGTTTGTACTAAACAAGTTATAGTGGGTGGAGAGTGCTACATTAACACAGTGCAAGGTTAAATCCCTCTACCCACCCACCCGAGCCAGCGACAGCTGCCAAACCCAACATCTTTTCTCAGAAATCCGGCGCCTGCATCACTCAGAGGTTCCTCTTGAGTTAGGAGAGGACCTACCCCGCAGTAGGAGCCAAAAAAGACCACACAAATTCAAAGAAATACAAAGAAAAAAGGGCGCTTCCATCAACAGCTTCGAGAACAATGAAAAATCTCCTCCAGTCCAAGATGCCGATTAAAAGCTAAGAATAAAAAATGTGATATCTTCACTGAAAGTCACATTCAGTGTTATTTGTGCAGGCAGGTAGAAATTTGAGGCGAGCCTTCCCACTCTTGAGTAACCTCCATGCTCTGCTCTCACAGGCCTCTCTCTGTGCTTACATATTTGCATGCAGATACTGTAGAAAAGAAGAAATGGTGAGGCGGCGAGGCCATGCATATCATCATTATAAAAAAGAGAAAAGGGAAAAAAAAAAAGCACCACATCTCCAAGAAGTTCAAAACCTCCAACTTCTCCCCTCCTCTTTCCACCTCCACCTCCCCTACGCTTTTCATTCCCTCTCTCCTAAGCACATTCAAATGTGCAGGTTTGTTTTGGGGATAAAGTCCTCCACTTTGATCAGCGCTAATTAGACAGCCTCTGCTTTCGTTCACTACCTATTAGGGTTGGGTAGGTTATCGCCGCCCTAATCTCTGGCCAGTAGCCAGATGAGGGTGCTGCGATCCTGAAGGAGCCCCCTCAAAGCCGTCTAAGGTGAGAAGGAAGCGTGATGAAAGAGCTGTCTCCTTTCAGCACAGATCAATACGCTCCTCTCCTTTGCCTATGGGGGATCAAGAGTTTGAAACACAAAGGAGGTTTTTGCATAAAGAGCCAAACAATGGTTCACAAGACATTTTTTCTCTTACTTTCTTGCCTTACTCTTTATACTTTCTTTTGCACTTTTTTTTCTCCTGCCTTTCCCTTCAACTTTCCTCTCCTGGAAGAAGGAGAGGGGCTTCTTAATGAAGCTGGAAAAGCCTGCAGGAGGAAAAACAAAAAAAAAAAAAAAAAGGAGAAAAAAAAACAAAGTTACAGTAATTTCTTCTTCAGGATATTTAGCCTTTACTTGCAGCATGGCACAGTATGTGTCTCATATGTACAGATTCACTTACAGGCTCTCAGATATTGTTGAGAATAAACAAATGCTGAAGCTCTGCCAGATCTGCACCGTACAGCGAGGTAAACAAACGTATAGATTTTCCGCTCTTGTATCATGCTCTCGTAATACTCCACCAGATACATTTAATCCTGCATTATCTATCTGATACTTCATGCATGCATAAGGAGAGCCCCAAGTTTTAATTTGTTTGTTCGACTTAGCCCAAACAACTGAGTACAGAGAGCATGCAGATCCATCATTTTAGACTATTTATGAGGAAGCAAAACATTCTGAAATACTTTGAATATGCTTGATTATTTGAACCTCACACTGGAGCTTAACTTGAGTCAAGAGCTTCTTCTTCAATCTGATTAACTGATTCATGTTTCCTTCGACGTCCTCGCCAACCGTTGATGCTGCTGTTGTAGCAAATAATGTCTGAGTTAGCGTGAAAGACCGAATCCAGTTCAGGGTTGGAGCCTATCCCGGCTGTCATAGGGAAAGAGGTGGGGTGCACCTTGGACAGGCCGACACTCGAACACAAAGAGACACCATTGCTCACATTCACATCTTCAGCCAATTTAAAATCTCCAGTTACACTAACATGCATATATTTGGACTGTGGGATGAAGCTGGAGAACCCATAGAGAGCCCACAATATTAAACTGCACACGGGGGAGTCCCAGCTCGCCCCGGACCTTCTTGCTGTGAAGCAACAGTGCTAACCACTGCACCCCGCTTAAGATGTTTTTATTTATTTTTTAATGACAGTATGAAAAATGCCATTTAATCAAGCCAAACCATAGACTGTATATAAAAGATGGATGTTATGCTACAATTTGGTTTCTGACCCACATTTCAGGTATGAAATATTGGCCATGTCACTGTCATTTTTTAAAAACTTTTTATACATTTTTAACCAGATGTTACTAAATATGAAGATAACAGCAGTGCTAGCATGGTGGTCTATAGTTTAAGGTGGTACTCACTGGGATGCATACTTTGGCTAGCAAAAAATGCTAAAAAAATAAATAAAAATAAAAAATGTGCGTACCACAGAATCTGAACATGTGACTCCTCAGGCACATGCAAAATCCAGGGGTCACTCAAAGTGGTGTTGCATCAAATTATGCATTAATTTAATCCTTGATACAATTAAAACAAATGAGTTTTAATAAAATTTTACTCCAACACTTTATTCATAAAGGCTGAGGGTAGATCAAAATAGTTTCTTCCAGGCATGCAAACATGTTTATTTCTGCTGTAAAGTTGGACATTTTAACATGGGAGTATGTGGGGATTTATTTATTTTTGGAGGCAGCCCCAAGTGGCCAGTAGAAGAACTGCAATTTTTGATGCTTCATTTTTCAACCCCAGATTTTCCAGCTGCTCTGTAATTTCCCTCCATTTTCTGGCTGCTTGAGGAACTGCAATGGCCCTTTGGTATACCAGTATTAGCCCCTTAGCTTTGACATTGTGCCCCTGCATGCCATTACCCTCCACTTGACTAGCATTGGTCCCATTTTTTTCCATAATTTGCTTCAGTGTTTGAGCCGCTAGGGATTAAAGCTTGCGTTTTCATATTTGCAACACAACTTTATCATCCAGAGCTCTTCAGTCAGAACTTTGACAGAGTGAAATTTTAAATTTTGGTACAGGAGCTGTATGTCAACAATTAACATTTTGCTGCCCCTAAATGGTCAAAAATAAAAAAAAAATATGTTAATATTTTAGCATCAAGTGTATTGTGAGGGCCTTATATCGTGAGACAACAACTACAAAGGGAAGGCAAAGAATGCCCATCAATACGTATACAGTGTTATATGTTCATGACCACATTTTAAAAGGTAGAAATAAGGTGATTAACATAGTTCTGATCCATTTCATTAAATTATCAGTAAAATTGTTTTAAAAGGGTCGAACATCAGCTGTCGTTTCACTGTGTTTTGTCTATAAAGGCATTCAGAAAGTAGAGACAAGGCGTACTGTATGCAGAATTAACCTACAGCATGTGCAGTCTTTCTGTCTTGCAGCAGAAAGGCTCTCATCACTTCACGCCTTCCTTCACTATTTTCACCATGACTATGTGACCCCTTTTTGCAAGTAATTTCCCCTGGATTAGAAAAACAATCAATCCAATCAAGACTGAGAGAGGAAGAGAAGGGGGGGAAAAAAGGGAGATTTGAGAGGAAATCTCTCCTGAAGTTGTTGGGTGTTGCGAGAGAAGAGAAGAAGGCGCGATCTAGAGGGCCGGCGTATATTTCCCTCTCAAGTAATTCATTTATGTCTTCAAAACTCTTTCAGAGACCAGAGTTACTGTGCCTTTGTTGTGCTTTAAAAAGCTTAGCTGGTCTCTATGAAGAGAAGCAATGAGAGCACTTTAGAAAAAGCTACAAAGGGAACGGACGGGCGGAGGAAGAAAGAAAAAGTGAATGGCACCACTGATAAAGTTGAGCAAATTAAGTCATTGACCTGCGGTGGAGATTAATAGCAAACAAGGTGCCCCAGCTTCACAAGTAATGAATATTCTTCAAACGGTGTGAAGGGGGGGCGCAGGGGATTGGGGGAGGCGGCAGATAGAGCCGGCTTGATGCGGATGACATTGAAAGTTGCGGAGAACAGAAAAATTCTGTCATTTTTCATTTGTATGCAAATTCGCCTGTTACACAAATTAACCCCTGAACCCCGGTGTCAGTCCTCATCTTGGGTGGAAGCCGGCCCCCCGCTGGGGCCTCATGGCCGCTGTATCCACCCACTCTTTCCCTCTCAGGTCAGCGGCGGCCTCAGACGCAGTTCCAAAGGCAAAGTTGAGAGTCGGAGCGCCACCTCATTTGTTTACCGCTTTTTACTCGGAGGCAGGATTGCCTCAAACAACGCGAGTTAATCTTAGAAGTTGCAGGTTTAATCTCCGGGGACAGCCGCGGAGAGCGTCGACGAAAGGGCCGATATCTGCATTTTGTGATTTGTAGCCGCTAATATTTGATTGAAATGTTGTCAAGGTTGTTTTTTAACCATCAAATTACAAGTGGAAGACAGCAAAAGGAGCAGATAATGTCCTAAATAAGCCATCTATCAATCTGTATCCAACCACTGTCGGTCCTTTTCAGCAGTTCCTGTCACCAGGCTGGCATGATTAAAATGCAAAATGCCCCCTGTGCAGCACCCACCTTGGCTGAAGCTGCCGCAGCTAATCGCTCCACGTTGCTTTAAGGTGAAGCTCCAGGACAGAGAGCAAATCCCGCTTCACTCTGCAGCTGCATGAATTCACAGAATTCGCCTGCAAATGGAAATGCCGCTCAGTCTGAGGCAAGCGGGCATTCAAGGACTGTGCCAAAAACCTAAAACGTTACATAAACCACTACCGAGTTTAAATCTACATGCAGTTGCTGCCAATATACGGTCACATTTGGTGTAGTCAATTATTTTAATTAGGACTTAAATACTCCCGATGGTCTCGATGGTTTATAATCAAGAAAAATTAGTTTTGAAGTGTCATTAGACCAAGTGAACTCTCACATGACCTCACCAATTAAAAAACAAAACATATTTCTGTGTTGTTACCGAGAAACAGTTGGAAAAAGCAGACCGTTGCTGGTCCAGGCTGGCCTCACAGAAACAAGTGAAATGACCACAGACTCTTAAGATGGTGAAGAGAAGCAGTATCATCGTTTTTAACCTGTAGGGGTTCGGCTACATTGGACACGAACATTTTTCTTGATTTGACTTTGATTGCCATGCCGGTCCACTACAAAAAATGTTCCTAATTTACTTTGATTGTTTCTGTGGTGCCACATCATGTGCTGCTGTGAGACGAGGTTGATCACTCAACGAGATGCAAGGGAATCTAATTCTTTTAGGATGTATGTGAACGGGCTGAAAACATTTATCAGTTAAATGTGGGACCCAGCCCTTCTCTTATATCTGTTCTTAAAAGTGCAGCTCTGTGTCTGTTCCTCGGGAACAGAGGAGGCAGCTCTAACCAAATTTCACCATCTGCGGAGGAAGGTGGCAGCCGCGCTGTGATTGACCCTTTTAATTGATGTGGCTTTAATTATGATAATCGCCTGCCAGAGTTGCTGTTGTTCCGATTTCCCTAACGCGCACAGATACACACACACACACACACACACACACACAAACTCCCTCACTCTTTATTTTCAGTGGTGTTTCATATCCTGGCATCCGCCGGTGCAGGTGTCCTACAGATGTTTAGTTGCCGTCCCTCGGTGCCTTGCAATTTGTTAGCCGCTAATCAGCAGCCACCTTTGCATTTCTGCAGTGACTCGTGTTGAAACGCTACAAGTGAATCGAAAGCTGATGTTACGACGGGTCACTGGAAACCTGCAAATGATGGACTTCGGTTTCCAAAATGACTAACAGGATTTTGCAATTTCTGCAAACATTTGATCCCATGGGAGGGTTTTCCTGGCTCAGAATGGGCCACTGGGGGGGTCATTATGCAGGGAAGGAGACTGCTCTGGCTACAGCAAAGTCAGTGAGTCTGTGGCACTTGACAGAAGTTTATGCACTTTTACTGTTATTTAGGATTATTATTTTAAAAAAATAATAATAATTTGGGCTGTCTTTGTTGTATCTGATGTTTGTATTTGATACCACATAATTGCAGCTATTCAATCAGTGAATGGAAAAATAATCAACATTACCATGGAAACATTTCTTTAAAAAAAAAAAAAACAATGAAAAAAACATGTCACCACACAAGAAACTTCAGCGCAGTACGAGCTTCATGGAGAACAGTAGGAATGATTTCCTGAAGCGTTCTTTATGGCAGCACGGTTGAATCAGTCTGAGGTAGAAGGAGCTCTGCTGCCTCTGCAGTGTGGGGCGGAGCCAGTGAGTTGGATTGTCCATGATGGAGAGCAGTTTGTTCAGTGACCTCCTGTCCCTCACTGACTCACATGCCTCCAGATTCTGACCAATAATGGTTCCAGCCTTGGGAATCAGTTTGTTGATCCCGCTGGCAGCGCTGGCACCGATGCTGCTCGCTTCCCCCAGCAGACGGCAACAAAGTAGATGGCATTTGTTACCACAGACTGATGAAGATCTCCAACATCTTGCCGCACACTTTAAAGGACCTGAGCTTCTGTTTGCAATAAAATGGCAATCCTGAGCAGCTTCTCACTCAGAGAAGTGGTTGGATGGTATTGAAGATGGTATGAAGAGGGTCAAGACCAGAGGAGTCGCCCCCTGCTGGCCATTATAAAGCTTTAACCGGGTAGTAACAGCTTAAGCAAACTGATAATCAGCATATCAATACATGACGCATTTCACAGTTTATTTGCAAGCATGATGTTTACAACAATGTCCCCCCAATATGAATTTCATAATCTCTTTATATCCCACAGAGGCCTCTGTCAGTAACCTCAGTGATCGTGGGTCTCCATGTATGAACATCCCAATCATCAAATCCCCAGAAGCACCAAAAAATAAATAAATAAATTTAAAAAACACTAGTTTTTCATTTACCTTTAAATGATCGAATCATCATCTTTCTTCACTTTTAGTCTCCTCAGCGTGAATTTGCATTTTAATATAGACGAATACCAGAAAGATAAACAGCCCGCTCACATGTATGTTGTGCAACAAGCCTCATCAATATTTGATCAGTTCTTTCAATAACCAGATATCCGTGCTTAAAAAAGTTGGAACTTCATACTCCCAAAGTGCCTTCTGTACTTTTTAGAATAAAACTCTTTAAATTCTGTTTACACTGAAACTTTTGCCGGAGCAAACCCCTCCCAATGCCACAGCATGGTGGCAAGAGCAGTGAGCAAAATGGGTTTAGACAAACAAACACACACACACACACACACACAGACACACACACACTGAGCGGCCACCAGTGGCTCTGCAGTAAGTTTCCCTTCAAAGGATCCCCTCAGGATAGACGTGCGTGAACATAATCCAAGGGCCCTTTGAAGTACGCACTTGAAATGTCTTTTGGCTCGGCTGCTGCGAGTGGCATCTCAGCCCTTTGGGTTATTGGAGAGGAGAAGCGCTCCTCGGCCGGCTCGAGGTGGAGAGGCAGCACCTGGTGGTCCCTGCTGCCTCTCCTCGCCATATTTCACACATTTAAAGTACACTGGATGCTGCTTCCCTCAGTCGCCTCGCTGCCGCAGCCAAGAGGTATAAACGGTGCTCTGGTTTTCTGCCGGATAAAGCACAAGTACATTTTGGAGTGGATTTTAATAAATCCAGTGTGGCTTTGTCGCACAGTGGAGTTTCACTTGTACACATATTTCTCTGCAGGCGGCTGCTCCGAGGGCAGGAGCAAGCCTAATCTCATTGGAGGAGTTAAACCCAGATGGGCGGAGTTAGACTTGCCAATGTCAAGAACTTGAAGGAGATAACATGACGGATGTTAGCACTTTGCTGCTGACTGAAGTAAGAAGCCCACGGTCCTGTGAGTGACACTGGGCAGCTTTGCAGCTCATAATCTACATTTAGCTGTCAGTGTTTGTTGTTGTTATTGTATACGGTGAATGGGCGGAGTGAAGGTGTGGGGGTAAATTAGCCTCTGACTTCTGAAGAACTTAATGTTTGTTTTTTAAAAACAAATCCAAGAACCTTTCGTAACCTTTAGCACGAGCGAAATTATTGTGACTGTGCGCAAATTTGCAGTCTTTTCATTTTTTAAATGGTTGTGTCAAAGACATGGACGAGGTCTGCAACCACTCTCAGTCAGTTGCTGGCTTTAAAGTGACTTTGGTGCCTCGAGATGGCAATAAGAGTAATGAGACGGAGTCAGTCTGCTATCAGTTTGTGACTGATTGGGATCAAGCTGGCAGTTACATGCAATCGATGATAATATGGCCATTAGCTGTGATAAATCGACAAAAATTGCAGAAAATCTGTTGCCGTTCACATTAAACAGAAATTCATATTAACTAATTAATTCAGAGTCCAGCCAGAACCTCATAAATTTGAAACGGAAAATCAGAACTTCCTCCACAAATAGTGACGTAGTTGCTGTAGGTCAGCAATTTAACTGCAAAATCTATCTGCAGTGGGTCACTGAATGCAACCACCAATGTTTCTTAGTTGCAAAGAGGTTGCCGTCCTATTTGTACTGCAGTCTGACTGAGCCATTAAGTGATTCTGAAATACATAAAGTTTCTGCAACATTTATATTTTTATCATATTCTTTTGTGTACTGTGGATGTGCTGATATCAGTGGATTACTTCGATACTGAAAAACTAAAACTATACACTGCTTTATACATGCTGCCATCATAACCCACGAACACGAGCTGACTCTGGGATGCATCCTAGGTTAGGTGTTTTGGGTACGTCTAACATGGAGGAAACCACCAGGCAAACCAGGGACATGCTGTAGAAATTATGTCTCAGGCCTGGGCATGTCTCGGTGCCCCCCCAGGAGAGCTGGAGGCAGGAAACAGTGGCTGGAGAAAGGGAGGTCAGTGCATCTCTGCTTAGACTGTTGCTCCATCACCAGAATCTAAAAAAAGTGGCAGCATATGGATGAATCTCATAACAAAGATCAAGTATGAAAGTGTGGGCAGTATGACTGTCTGAGTATGACCAAAAATGTAAACATACAGGACAAATTATGTAATCCTGTAGTTACCCTGGCCTTTATCCTCTAGGTACCGTGAACAGTATAAAAACTGTTCTAACACAGATGTTTGATTTTATTCATATTGATTATTCGCTGCTTCAGAGGTCAGAGACATGAATTTATCTGCATTTTGAAGACCGGCTGTGCTTCTCTGACCTCCGCTCTTTTTCCTTGTAATTTTCCGCATTTTGGACTTTGAGCAGGAGCCAAACGCCTCGAACATGGTTTCAATGTAAAACAATAGCTTTCAGAGATGTGGCAGAAGGCAGTAGGGACATGAGGTGACTGCAAATATTTGACTGTAATTTTTACTTTGAAGCCCCACATCTGACTTTGTGTTTGGCAGCTTCTTTGTGAAACACATAAGAAAATTGCTGGGTTTAGAGTGAGAGGAGAGTGTAATGCAATCAGAATCTGTTTCTTCTTATATTTGGACCTTTGGGGGATTCCCCTGCTTGTGCCCACCCCCTCCATACAAATGACATATTCCAGTTTTTAACACTTATACAGATGCTGTGCCATAGCAGGCCCCTTTGTTATACATTTATGACAGCGATGTGACACAGCGGCCCTTTTTTAAGGAAAGAGTGCTCCTCGTAAACAGTAAAAACGCTCGCACAGCAAAGTCGAGCAGCTGAGCGGCTCTGTGTTTTACTGCACTTCTTATTAAAAATACAGCAGAGAAGCTGTTTGAGAGAGAAGAGCAGCAACATTGCGTTTAAGTTTATGGAGTCGTTAGTTTGTTGGCGTCACACAGTTTTAGGACTGTGGTTAACCAGTGAAACAAAGATGTACTTTTATTTACTTTTTTCTTTCATGCTTTTTGTTTTTTTACAGGCTTTAATAGAAAGAATTAACCTTTTGCCTTTTTCTAGTTGTACTGTATTTCTATTTGTGTAAGACTGCAACATGAAAAATATGTGAGGGAGAGTTAATTAGAGGTGAGCAGGGAATCTTAAAATAAACTAGTTTTAAAATGTTTGGAGCATGAAGTTTTTTGCAGGTCTTCTGTACTGGTTTTCCTCAAATCTGAAAGACACGTAGAGCTTTCAGTGTCCTAATCCCCCAGGTGAGGAGGACTGAAGCTTTTAGGACACCTTTTATTTTCATTATAGCTCAGTTATATCACTGCTACTGTATGTGGATGACACCCAGTTTTATCTACCTGCCACAGTTGACAGTGAGCACTCCATGAAGAACCCCTTTCACTCGTTGAATGATCTGAAATCCCGGATGGCAAAAAAAATCTCCTTCAACTAAACAATAGCAAAACTGAAGTCCTGCAAGCTCTGCAAACATTCACACCTCGTCAGGTGTAGATAATTGGTAGTTAAGCCTTGCAGTGCTACTGCAAGTTGAGTAGGGGTTACAGAGGTGTGTAAAACATGCAAGAAATGGTTTGGTCTGCAACACCACAGTAAGGACAAATAAACATGGCTTTCAAAAGACCAAGAGAAACAAAAAAGACATAAGGAGGTGAGGAAGTAGCTGTACGCTTGTAGACCGTCTTATCTCTGGCACAAGAAAGCCACACCACTGGTTTAACCTCCTGAGACCTGAGCTCCTGTTTGCGATGCATTTTTAATTTCTCCTAGATATATGTATATAAACTAAGCTTCCTCTTTGAACAGGAAGTTGTATTTTGTTACATGGTTGTTACACACTTTTGTGAAACAAAAATGTCTTCAGATGTGGACAATGGGATTATTTGGAGCATAACCCAGCAAACTCAGCATGGCTTAACAAAATCTAAAACACTACTGAGCAGAATGCAGTATAAGGTGCAGCAAAGCCAAAATGCAATGTCCCCATATGTGGTCGCAGGGTCTCAGGAGGCTATATCATTATGCAAAGCAAAATATATAAAAACAAGAAGGGCAGTTGGAGAAACCTACATCTCAGAAAGGGAGGGAAAGAAAGGGACACGGATGGTAAATGAAGCGATATTTATATAGTCCTTTTCTTACTACAGGTCTAATTCACCCATTCTCTCTCTCTCTCTGTCTCTCTCTCTCACACACACACACACACACACACACACACACACACACACACACACACACA
>JAVDPK010001698.1:0-10298 GCA_034780415.1 Cichlasoma orientale | reverse complement strand
CACACACACACACACACACACACACACACACACACACACACACACACACACACACACACACACACACACAGACACATCAATGTGTGTATCCCAAGAATCACACAAATACAAGAGATCATACAACAGCCTCAAAATGCCTTAAAATGTGAAAGGTGGGGGCCAGCCTAAGACGAGGGGGCAGCTCATTGCACAGTTTAGGCGAAACGGCTGACAAAGCTCAGCCCCCCCTGTTTTTAAGTCTAGTTTTTGGAACACAGAGGAGTAGCTGTTCAGCAGATCTCAGTGACCTTGAAGGAACATAAGGTCTTAAGGATGGAGCCAACCCATTAAGGGATTTAAAGATATAAAATAAAATCTTAAAATTAATCCTAAAATGCACAGGAAGAGCGGCCAGAACAGGCTAGATTCTATCCTACGGGTTCTGGCAGCAGCATTTTGGACCAGCTGAAGGCGTGAAACTCAGCAGGGCCCTATTGAAAGGCAGGGAAGGATTAAAGAAGAAAAAAAGGACTTGTATGGAAGGATACAGCCAGGGAGGAGGGAGGAAAAAAACAAGTAGAGGGGGAGCGCAGTTAGAGAGTAACAGCATCAATGAGTGCATTAATTAAACTAATGAACGAATGAATTGCATGGTTTGTTTGCTACAGCCACAACCTATTTGGTCTGCTTCCCATACTCCGGCGTGAGCATAGCCTGATTAAAAAGCCCGTCACATCTCGTCAAGTGGTCTCCAGCACTGAGTGACCAAGCTCACGGGGAGCAGGCTACTCATTAACACCACCACATATTTACAAACAGCAGTGGAAGGCTCACTCGAGACATTAGATCACCGCATGGCAAATGTGACAGTAACAAATATTAGGGGACGTGTTCACATCAGGAGTGCACGCTCAGAGGAGGCTTACAGGGAAAGGTCTGATTCTGTTACAAGAGTTTAAGAGATAACAGGAACTTACACGTAGGTGTCACGCCTCCTAATACAACACCATCAGCAGAAACGCTGAAATACCTCAGATGACATTGCACAATATGCTGCAACTGAGCGAGAACAGTCCAGATTTCAGCACTGGAGAGACAGGCAGCAATCTGCTCCTGGACCCACAATGCAAAGTAACCACATGCTAATCAGCAAATCCTACTCCGGACCTATAGAAGCCAGAGAGGCATTAATTTTCCCTTTGAGCACGCAGCCTAGAAACTCAAATAAACCCGACGCGAGGAAAAGAGGCAGATTGTATCCAAAGCCAGTACTTACCGGAGGAATGGCCTCGATTTGTGGCGTCATGGTCACTGTCTCCCTGCTCGCTGTCTCCGTGGCCACTGTCTTTGGAACTGACCAGATCTGCTTCTTGGAAGGCCGAACTAAAGCAAAGAGAAGATTAAAGCAAAGCCTAATTTAGCGTTTTGATTTCAGCTAACGGCGAACCCAACCTCTCTTTATCTTTCTTATTTCATCTCATCATCACAGTAACGGGAGATATCAGTGCGTGAGCTCGAAGCAGACAACAGATAAAAGTTTCACTGCAAGTGGAAGTGACAGAGCGAGCAGCGGAAAAGCGTTTTCCATATTTACCTGTTAACACGTCTCGGCCTGTCAACCAGGTAGCTGAGTTCAGCTCGCTGGTGTTTGGTCTGAAAGAGAAGGGGCCAGTTTTTAGTGCGTCGCCTTATGTAACACGATTAGCACCGAGAAAAAGACAGCAGAAAAAAAAAAAAAAATAAAACACTGCACCCACTGAACCAGAGACGATGCAGCCATACAGTGTCATGTGGGAAATGCTGTTCAACTATTACATATATCATTTATATATGTGAATGATACGTGTAGTATGAATGGCAGGGAAAAACACACACTCCACCAAGGAGTGTGTGTTTGACGAGGTGGGTTCTCCCACAGGGTGGGGAAGAAGCGCAGCTCTACAGACATGTTGCCAAGGTGCGAGATGAAGAAGTGCACCTATTCAGGCTGTGACAGCCCAGAGACACGTCTTTGTTCTAGCGCGACTCAGCAACATTTTGAACAGTGTGCTTAATGCAAATGCTCTTATCCTGGGCGACTGGGCTTCACGCACACACACACACACACACCCGTGAATCCTCTCACACCAACCAGCAGCCTCTTTGCCAACATACACTGTCTTTATGCACAGATTTTCTAATTTATGAGCCTGGGAAGCGCAACATAAACATGCAGTCATTGCTTCTTCAATCCGATCTCCCCGAGGACTGCAAAAGGCAACGTGTCAGCTGACAGGATTCTAATTTATATGTTTGCTTTAATTCTTTTCCTGAAATATTGTGCTATAGTGCGTGTATCAACACTCAACACCCATTTGAAGATCTAGCATGCCGCTGAAGGGACGTTTTGGGGATGAAATGGCTCCTGAATGTCTCTGTCATATAATATTTCATTCTTATCTAACAGGCAGGCTTCAGCTGTCCAAGTAAGGGGACATGAATAAGGTTTTAGACATGCGGAAGAAAGGGAATTTAAACTGTAGGGAGGAGAGGGACTCTTACCTCATTTGATAAAATGCTGCCATTTGATATGATGTCAGGCTGCTGGTCTGTGTACCCTGTCACTATGGCCCCACACGGGTTGTGATCGGTGTCTGTGCTCCTAGAAGGACTACATGGCTTTAGGAACATGAGGTCAGTTTTGGCAGACTCTGGAGTGAGACATACCTGGTAGCAATAATTCTGGTTTTGGTGGTGGGAGCCAAAGCTCCCAGACTCCTCCACAGGGACCTGAGCTGTACCAGCCCCACTGACATTAACAGCACTTTGCACCAGCATGATATCCGACTTGCTGAGCTTTTTCTTGCGGGCCCTGCCCTGCCGCGAGCAGCAGGAGCTGCAACCCAGACAGCAGTCACTGGTCAAGCAAGTATATATGTTGAGCTTTTTGTCCTTCTGACAGCGCACAGCCAGCACAATCATGACCAGGAGGAAGATGAAGGAGACCGAACCCAGGGCGATTATAAGGATGAGAGTGAGGTCCAGGGTGCTGTCTTTGGCCTTGGAGGTGCCCCCTTTCTCCCCACTGCTGCGACCTTCAGCCACACTGTCCACCAGCATCACCAGCACACTGGCACTGGAGGACAGAGGCGGCTGGCCGTGGTCTCTCACCTCAATCAACAGGTCGTACAGCTGATGGGGGTCTCGCTTGACGGATGCCCGCCTCGCAGTCCTGAGTTCACCCGTTCTCCAGTCCATCCTGAACATGCCATTTTCATTTCCCCTCTGGATGCTGTATGACAGACGTGCATTCTCTCCATCATCGGCATCCATGGCCACAACTCGTGTCACCAGGTAACCTGGCTCAGCAGAGCGGGGCAGGGGCTCCCTGGCCGTGCCATTCTTTCCCAGGGGAGCCAGCACTAGCGGGACATTGTCATTCTGGTCCACAATGATGACTTTGACAGTGGCATTGGAGGAGAGTTCTGGCGTCCCCGCGTCTTTGGCCTTGACCATGAATGTGAAATCCTTCAGCTGCTCATAATCAAAGGATCTGAGTGCATATAGATAGCCTGTCTCCTCGTTGATCGACACATAGGTTTTGACTGACATGCCCTGGATGTCACACTCTAATATGGAGTAGCTGATGACGGCATTCTGCCCAATGTCCGGGTCCAGAGCCGTCACAGCATGTATGTACGCCCCTGGGACGTTGTTCTCCGTCACATATACATCATATATGGAGTGCGTAAATGTGGGCGCATTGTCGTTTTCATCTGACACCTGGACTCGGATGGACTTACTGGTGGCGAGTGACGGTGTTCCTTTATCCCGCGCAACCACAGTAACGGAGTAGGAGTCCGCCTGCTCGCGGTTCAGCGGCCCGTCGGTGACTATAGTGAAATAATTTCTAAAGGACGATTTCAGTTTAAACGGGACATCGCCGAGGATTTCCACGTGGATCTGTCCATTCTCCTCTGCGTCCCGGTCCGTCACACTCAGCAGTGCGATCACCGTGCCGGGTGCCGCTTTTTCGCTTACCGACTCTGTGACAGTGCTGAAAGTGATTTCAGGTGCGTTGTCGTTCACGTCGTTGACTTTGACAAGCACTTTACAGTGCGCGGGCACGGCATTTGGTCCCAGGTCTTTGGCCTGAACAAAGATTTGATACAGACTGCTCTCTTCGAAATCCACCTCTCCGCGCACTTCAATGCGCCCGGTGCGCGGATCTATACTGAACAGGTCTTTGACGCGGCTGGAGATGTGATTGCTGAAGGAATAAACTATTTCTCCATTTAGTCCCTCATCCAGGTCGGTAGCGTTCAACTGTATGACCAGTGTGCCCAGTGGTGCGTTCTCCGAGAGGCTTACAGTGTACACAGGCTGGTCAAACACTGGCACATTATCATTAGAGTCCAAGACTTTAACTACCAGCAGCGCGGTGCCAGTCCGGGGAGGCTGACCACCGTCCACCGCGGTTAGCACGTACCTGTGCGCCGCCTGCTGCTCCCGATCCAGTGGCTTCTCCAAGACAAGCTCCGCGAACTTGTTTCCGTCCGTTTGGGTCTGCACATCCAAGTAAAAATAGTTGTTAGTAGTGATATCATATGTGCGTAAAGCGTTTGAGCCAACATCCGGGTCGAACGCGCTCTCCAAGGGAAAACGGGTGCCCGGAGTGGCGCTCTCTGAGATCTCCACCGTGATATCTGTCTCCGGGAAGCTGGGTGGATTATCGTTAATGTCCACCACCTCGATTTCAACCCGAAACAGCTCTAAAGGATTCTCCAAAAACACCTCCATATTGAGCTGACAGCTGGCACTCTGCCTGCAGATCTGCTCGCGGTCGATTTTCTCGTTAACAAACAGGACGCCGTTCTCCAGGTTCACCTCCAGGTAGGGTGTCCGAGAACTGGGCACCACTTGAAAGCGGCGGGAGGCCAGCTTGGTGAGGTCCAGCCCCAGGTCCTCGGCAATATTTCCCACCAGCGTGCCATGGTCCGCCTCCTCCGGGACAGAGTAACGTATCTGAGAGAACGCTCCATCCGTGATGCACAGGACAATCAAAAGCACAATCATCGCCGGGAAAACAAGTGCACTTGGGTAAAAATATCATAAATCTTATTTTCTTCTTTTAATGAACAAAATGTCAATTTCCAGCACCCATTTTAGTCAGGAGTAAAAGTCTCCAAAATGCGTAAAAGTCTCTAAAAATGCGCAAGAGGTCCGGACAACTCTGTCTGATTAAAAGAGAGACATTTCATTTTTTTGAAGGAATTTAAATTATTTGATAATATATGTATATATATATTTGTTTAAGATCAGCTGTGTTGCTTTTTCCGATTCGTCCAAGTGAAGCTACAGCGCACATTCCAATGAAGTATCGCCAGAGAACTGAAAGCACACTTAAGCGGAGTTGGAAAAAATAAATTATAATCCATAGAAAAAACACAAGAGATGCATATCCTCTTCGATGATTGTCCCTAATCAGATATACTTCACACTTCTTCTCTTTGTGTTTCTGGCTGTCTCTTTCTCCTTGGCACCCTGTTCCCTCACTGCAGTCGCCTCCACTTCACTGTCTACTGACGCTGTTCACTCAACTATTTGCTTTTTTCCCCTGCATCGCGCCTCCCCTCCCAGCCTCCGCCACTGTAAATCACGGGGAAAGCTTTCTCCTTATTGGCTACTAGCGTTGTCTGTCAAGGTCCGTTCGGCCCTTGTCCCCCTCACTGCTTCTCTATATCGCTCTACCTCTCTCTGAGCTCGGAGTGACTTCTCTTAAGGGCACCTGGCGCAAAGGAAAAAAGGAGAGAGAACAACAAGGCATTTATGACTGAGTCTCTCACCTTCCCAACATGTCTGTTATAAAGTGCATAACTAATGAACCAGGGTGTGATTAGAGTGAAGGACTTGTTGACTTGGTGGCCGGGCCTGTGTGCGTCTAAGGACATGCTGGGCGAACCGGGTTAATGCATGCAAATGTTGTGATATGCATGCATTAATTCGAATGCATTCACCATCCACGTGCTGCTCTCAAGGCTGTGCGTTATAATTACACCCAACGGCAGTAACGTTATATCTCTCTTCCAACCACACAGCAGTGGAACAGAGAGGCAGGGAGAGTGGTGCATCCGCGGAGCGCATACGACCCCTGCCGGAGTAAATGCAAACCATAGTCTGACTACAGTCTGAGCACTACAGTCTGTGAATTAATATTTAGTATAAAAATATGGTTATTACCACAAATATATTGTTATTTCATGTACACACTAATGAATGGGTGGAGTGACAAGAATAAAAGGTAAAACTGGAAGTTGGTAGTTGAACTAAATCAAGACAATTAGCTTTTCCTCTGAGAGAAGAAAACACACCACACTTCATACTGTCATTTAAACCACCAAAGCAAAAATAACTCTTGTGACTAGGCTTATTGATCCGTGATATTAAAAAATTTACAATCAATTTGAAAAGACTAAATTAGTTCTTTATATGTCAAAGGCTTGGGCTGTGAGGATCTCAGGGGATCTCTTTGAATCACACTGAAAAGGAAATTTTGGAAAAACAAAAGATGTGTTATATAAACAAACGAGTCAGAATCTTGTAATGAGCAGTGCATAAAAACAAACAAACAAACAAAACCAAACACATTTTGTCTGTAGTTATTTCCGCATTAAGACAATAGCGGTTAAGATTTTAGCATCAGTGGTTAAATAAATTTGAAGGATGACTAATAATAATAACAATTTCTTGCTGCAAATTTTCATTTGTAATAGGCCACTTCACTTCATCAAATCATCCACATCAGAAGATGAAGTTAGCTCAGCTGTTCTGCATGTCTTTGTTAAGCACTTTACTGTGTCGATTAGCACCTCAAAGTAGCACCGGGTCGGACTGCTCTAACAACTGAACAAGTTTTAGAAAATGTATTTTCTGTTCATTAAAGAAAAATAGAAAACTGTGCTAACTATAAACAGTAAAATTTGCACAGTTTTGTATTTGCATGGTTCTTATTTCACCAGTAAATTTTTAGTGAGTTTGAAAGTGACCAGATTTGCAGTATAAAAAGCTCAAAATTAATGAGCTATAGCAGAATTTAAAGACCATATTGCTTTTAGGCTTGAAAAATCCAAGGTTGATTCCTGTTGCTGAGCCAGTGAGAATAGATGGTGACATAAACATTTCTATTTCTGAGCCCTCTAGTGACCTATCTGAATTTAACGCTCCTTTATTAGTAATGGCAAAGAGTGGGCCATTTGTTTTGGAGCCGTCTAACATAAAGACAGAGACCCTTCCTAGTGAACTAAGAAATACTCTGGTCTCTTACTCGGGTGATATTGAGGCATTTTTTTTGTATCCTGGTGCATTCCAAGGTTGAACCTGGTTTTCCAGCCAGTTAATGAGGAATCCATTTTTTGTTTTTGTTTCTGTTAATCTAAAGACCGAGTTTGTAGTTGCTCAAGCAACCCCCAAGCTTTGCTTCTTGAACCTGAGCAAACAGTTTCTCAGTTTTTGTGTCCCTTGGGACAGAGCAGGCCTCTCCTGACTTCAGTGTGCACCTATGCTGGCCTCGCCAGAAACTGTACTCCTGCTTGGGACCTCCATTCCTGGTCCTGGACTCATTCCTGCTCCTACGGTGGATGGCCAGGCCCTAGCTTCAACCCTGGCTTCCAGTGCCGGCTGAGCACTCCGCACAGCCTCAGCCTCTAGAGTCAGCAGTGGGTCCTGTGCAGCCTCAGCCTCCAGAGCCGGCTGAGCCCCCAGTATCCCAGTGTATCCTGTGGACAAAGCGCAACCCAAGCTTTCAGAGAAGACTGCATCCCCTTTTGAGCAGCCCCAGCCTTCTGAGTATCTTGACCTTCCTATGTCCCAAAAGAATCCAGAGTTTCCAGGTAATCCTCAAAATCTCCACTGCTGGTGGACCCAGAATCTGCAACGCTTCCTGAACCGGTGTGTTCTGAAAAGCAGGCCTCCAGAAGGTTTCTGTCGCCGTCAACGCCATCTTCCAGCCAAGCGGGTGGCCCCCAGAACTGCTGCATCTCCCCTGTCTTGCTCTATAGCCAGTCTGACCACCAGAACTCTGGTGCCCCCTGTTCTCCTTTTGTTCTGTTCCAGCCCCTCCTCCCAGGCCCCCTCTGCCCACTTGGGTCATGGTCCTGGGCTCTTTTACCCAGTGTTTTATTTAAATATTTAATTTGATCCCAGATTTTAACGTGTGCATTGTTTCTTGTATTTCCTCCTTTGGTGTATTTAGTTCCGTTTTTAGTTCCAAGCTGTTTCACAGTTTAATTCTTCCCTCAGTGTTTCATCCTCTTGTGTCAAGTCTTCGGTATTAAGTTCAATCACGTGTTTGTGTTTTCCTCATTTAGTTTTCGCACTTCCTGCTTTTTTTCAGAGTTACTGTGGCTGGTGCTTTGATTTTAGTTTTGCTACCCTTATCTCGTCTTTTGTAATTTTTGTTCACCTGTGTATTGTTTCCCAGGTGTCTCCACGTCCCCAAACTGCCCTCCTATATATTTATAGTAGCTGTGTCCCCTTGCCCTTTGTCAGAGCCTCTTTTCTCCTCACCCTGCTGTACCTCTAGTTCCAGTGTGGTTCTTTAGCTTTATGTTTCTCAGTTACCCCTTTTGGACTGTGTGTTTTTGCTTTTTCTAGACTTTGCCACAATCAGTCAATAAACAGCTAAACTCACCTTTCCCTGCATGCGTCTGCATTTGGGCCCTCTGCTCGTCCTGTAGACTACAACACCTTATTAATCCTCTGGACTTCCTGATTCACTTACTGTCCTCCATCCTCTCTCTCTCATTTTCTAAAGGTAAAAACAGAGCTTGTATAATTCTAATGAGCTTGAAAGCCAAACCTTGGTGTCACCATCTTTATTCTTCAGCACCGCCTGAACTCTCTTAGGCAAACGTTCTTGTAATTTCTTTAAGCAGTCTTCAGGAATACTTCTTCAGGTTTCTTCCAATGTCAAAAGACAGAAAGCCTGGAGAACTATTGCTCAAGACTACTTTAGAAAATGAAACGAAAATAGGGGTGTAATCTCAGTAATCTCTCTACACATATCTCTCTTTCAGGAGCATCTCAGTTAGTTCAATGGTTTCAGCTGTTTAAACTGGTTGTTCATACACCCGATGAGTCATAGACCAAAATGACAAAAATACATCTACCAGGAGTCAGATATTCTTTGAAGTCAAATGGCCTCTTGCCTCGTCACTTTGACCTCAGGCTTCACCTCAGCATTAACAACAAATCTGTGCCATCAGTTTGTGCTCAGTGGGTCTGTGCATAGCTGAGTGGAGGAGAGCAGCTCCAGTTAGACCTTGTGCGCCCTCTAGTGAACCACTGCATCACTACACCACACACACACAGCTGCTTCCAATACTGTGGTCTCCTCTCTCTGCCCAGACTCTGGACTCAAGAATGCCCACAGACTTACATGAGCAGACAGTGAGTGAAACATACACAGACACACAAGTGCGTGATTCATGTTGTCTGCAGACTGTCATAGCCGCGCTGAGCAGGCCACTGGATGAGAAACATGAATTGGTTCCAAAAAGAGATTTTCTTTTTTAAATCAAGTCCCATCAAGTCAGTGGTGCAGTCAGACATGCATCACAGTCTACTCAGAGTCAACTGAGCCTGGAGGGAACAGAGGAGGGTGGGCAGAATTTGGTGTTCTAAGTGTGCAATGGTGAGCAGGCTTAACACTTACACAGAGACTGCATCCACAGTCATGAATGACAATTACTCAAATATGATTGTAAGTCCTTTCTCACATCAGTGCATACCACTTCACCAGGCACCACGAAGCAGCAGCAACTATGTATCATTTACATGGTTGTGACATTTTCTTCTTTCATTTCAGGGCTAAAATATAGCACAGGGATGGGTAATTGTTGTCTTTTTTTATTATTATTATTTTAAAAAAGGGGGGGGGGGGCTTCTCACTCATCAAAAGTTTCCCAAACATTGGAGAGAGCTTAGAAAAGAAAAGTGCCCCAAAGCAATCCAACCCATCAGATAATTAGAGCAGGAGAAACAGCTTGTAATCGTCATGTGTTATAAATCTACAGGGACCAGAGAACATCAGTCTTCCGATTCGAACTTCACTGTTTACATGGACTCTAAATAAGGTGAGCCAATCATGACTCGTGTTTACATCCATCAAGCCTTTGAACAGAATAAATCATTTTGACATGCACAGAATTGTCCAACTTTCCAGAAGCAGCAGAAGAAGATGTGATTTCTGGGATTTCTCCTTTTATCACCGTGCTGCACGTCACAGATTTCAGATTTCTCTCTCTCTCTCTCTCTCTCTCTCTCTCTCTCTGTCTCTCTCT
>JAVDPK010001696.1:189170-199276 GCA_034780415.1 Cichlasoma orientale | reverse complement strand
CACACACACACACACACACACACACACACACACACACACACACACAAGCAGACATGCACACCCCTACGAATGTAAATGACTAAGGCCAGGTTTGGGAATGGAGGGCACAAGTAAGTAGCTTATAGGCTTCTAGGTCCTCTCCTGTATCTCCAAGACTACAAAATCAACAGGGACTTAGTACTGGAAAGCGGCTGCAGGTATTTTTTGTAGATAACCCCCTGCAACTAAAACCATCATTTAGCTGGGTTTCGCATTCGTAACTACAGCTTAATTTCTCTGATGACTCTGCATCTGTGAACAGACCCATTGGCTACTTGGGAGTGCTCTTTTGTTTTGTGTGTGTGGAATATCTCCTTATAGGAATGAGCTGAAGGAGGGGCAGTGACATTCTCCAATTAAGAAATGTTTTTTTTTCTCCCAGAGTATTCACCACACATGTTCACCCAAGGCTTATTGCCCAGTGGCATGCTCAGGTAATCTGTGAAATGTTTTAGTGAGACCGTCTGTCTCTCCTTCCTTTGTCTCTGGCTTGGAGTGTTTAAGCCTGTCAGGTGTCCTTCACAAACACTCTGTCCCAAGCTTCCTGTTAGTTTTTGCTTTACTTGCACCTCAGAGGCTTTTATCCAAAGTATGCTGACGTCCCCTCTCGGGCTTTGGTCTACGTGCGATATCTGGTCCTATGTGATTTTCATGAGCTATCCCACGAATCCCTTCTAGGGGGAACAGACAATTCTGACCCAGCATTTTCTGGGCTGCTTCTAAATGGTTAGTGCCCCTCTGGTAATTTATGTTAATGCTGCGTTTTGGGCTTGCATCAGCCAGGAGACGCTCAGAGGGACTGGTGTCAGAGATGTCGCGGAGGTGCTCATCATCGTCTGTATCGGCATCAATGTATTTGCTGATGGAGGAGTCGTGGAAGGTGAAGACAGTTGGGGCCAGGGTGGTGCCTTCTGGAGACTTTGGTGGGGTCCTGCTGCTGGCAGTAGTGTACGCAGAGGTTTCAGGGCTTAATAGAGAATGGTCTGACACAACTGAGCTGTCTGAAAGCGGGGACAGTCCGGACTCTCCATCGCTGCGGCAGCCTCCTTTGGGAATGAGGCTTTTTGAGGAGTTTCCAGAAAAGAAGAATTTCCTTGTGTTGTCTGAGCATGTGGACTTTGTGACAGACACAGGGGTCAACATGGGCTCACGCTCCCCTGTTGTTTGCTGGGCTGTTTTTGTACTAGTGTGCTGGGACAATGCTGCAGCTGGACTGTATGAGAAGCGGTTGCTTTCCTGAAGACCGAGGTCCATTGCAGGACTATGGGAAAAGCGTGGATTCTCCTGGAAGTCTGTTGCACAACTAATGTAGCTGTCAATGCTGGACAAGCTTTTCATGTCTCCAATTCCATCTCTAGTTCCTAGTACTGGCTGTCCATGATCATGTATAGCTCCCAGCTCTATCTCATCCCTCTGTTTGCCAACTCTGGCGCCCCTGTCTTTAGCATTGAGGTTGGGTTGTGACTGTGTCTTTGCCATCTGGTTGTACATCTCTTCTAGTTTCTGAACATTTAACCTCTGGGGACTGGTGGATCGGCCCTTGCTGGGAGAGCCTAACTCCTGGGCATTGAAAGAACGGTTTGAGCTTGTCTCTGATGCAGCTCTCTTGGGAGTCCATTTCCACCGACTGGGCGAGAGGTGGTTGTCATGAGGCCTCTCACTCTTCTCTACCACCACATCCATCAGCTCTGCACTACGAGCAAACGCCTCTTTCAAGTTCATTGAGACAATACTGCCATTTCTCTTTGCCCTTTCCAAGGCCTCCCTTCTTTTAAGGGCTTTTTCTTGCCTCTTCTGCTCCTTGTAGAATTCAGAAAAGTTATTTACAATAATAGGAATAGGTAGGGCAATCACAAGTACTCCAGCTATGCAGCATAAGCCGCCAACAATCTTTCCCAAGAGAGTTTTGGGGTATATATCTCCATAGCCTACTGTGGTCATAGTAATTGTAGCCCACCAGAATGAAGCTGGAATGCTTTTAAATTTTGTATCCTCTTCATCTTTTTCAGCAAAAAATACCAGACTGGAGAAGATCATGATACCCATGGCTAAGAAAAGAATGAGCAGGCCCAACTCATTGTAGCTCCTCCTAAGGGTGAAGCCCAGAGACTGAAGACCTGTAGAGTGGCGAGCCAGTTTCAAGATACGCAGAATACGCATGATCCTAAAAATCTGAACCACACGCCGGACATTTTGAAACTGTAATACACTCTTGTTGGATTCTGTTAGGAAAATGGTGACGTAGTATGGCAAGATGGCCAACAAGTCGATGACATTTAGAGGACCCTTAAAGAACTTCCATTTATTCGGGGAGGAGAGGAAACGGAGCAGGTATTCCATGGTAAACCAGGCAATACAGACAGCCTCCACGTGAGCAAGTTGAGGGTTGTCTGTGGACTGGCCAAACTCATCTGTCTCCTGCAGCTCTGGTAAGGTGTTCAGAGACAGGGCAATGGTGGAAAGCACAATGAAGAGGATGGAGATGATGGCCAGTATCTGAAAGACAAAATTGTACAATATGAGATTTTAAGTTTCAGATAATGGCTCACATTATCTATCTACTATTTACTGCACTTTGCACAGTATTATGTAATTATTTTTCAAAGCATCCTTTTGACTAAAACTTCAGCAGTATGAAGTTGAAATCACTGTCAAGTGTGCACTTTAGCACACCTTTACTTTCCTGATCACACAATTAAACCATATGCAAGCGAATATAATATTGTAATCTTACAGTTGAAATAAACCTTCAATAAATGCCTGCCTATGTGACTGGCTCAGAGCTAATGGATTAGACAAACTTGGACCACTTATATATTCATAACTCACTTATCAGGCTGATCCACATGAGTGAGTGTACTTGAGTGGACAATTATGTTTAGCATCTATCAACAGAAATAGAAGTGTCACAGCAGCACATATTGAACCCAGTGATTTTTTTTTTCTGGCAGATATTTGATTAAAAAAAAATACTTATTTTTGGAAGATGACATTTTTTGTTTTGTTTTTTTCAATCATGTTTGATGACATTTTCCAACCTGCACTTTGGACAGAGCACTCTTGAGCACTTACCTCTGCACTGAAACTTTCATGCTCAGATAATTGAGATGAGCTTACCATTTTCCCAGAGTGCTGAATCTACTTGCTATCCACCAAATCAGTGACTAATTGAATGTTAGATGAAAAGGCTTCCATGTGCCCTATGTAATAGTTGAATGAGGGTAAAACATAATCCACATGCAGTTTTCTCCCCTTATGGCCTCTCTTGAATTACTGGGGAGAAACCTCTCACTCGCTGTTGCTTGACACCATCATGAAATAAAAATGAACCTGCAATAGCCACATAGGAGCAGAATGTCCCCAGAATCTACTGCACTTGATAATGCTGATGATTCACTTTACACAGTACACAGAACTGGGAAGTCTGTCAGAAATCAGCACCCTGAAACACACACACACACAACCCCACCCACTCTCCACCAATCATGCTAACAAGCACGTACGTGGTGGCAGACTACACCTCTTTGAGCACTGTATGACAGCTCCCCCATCAAACAGTATTCATTGTGTAAACAAAAATCATTGCATTTGCTTTGAAGTATGTTATTCTTGAGCTTGTTTGATCTGAGTAAATGACTACGCTAATACTGTATGAGAAATACTTGAGAATATGTTGCAGTACTATCAGCCCCAAGTCAGAAAAAAGTTTTAAAAATAGTCAGAGTGATTTTATGTCTAACTTTACTGAACACATATTTCAGTGATACCACATACCACATATTGGAGGTCAGTTTACAAAAATCACATGCATGAAGTTTTGCATAGAGGGTTTGATTTGATTTGATTTGACACTTTAAAATTATAGTCCTCAAGCTGACATATGGACCCGTAGCTCCTCAAATGGTCTACCAAGGCATGCTGGTGAACCGCGAAACAGGACCAGGGGTCAGTTTAACAAAGACAGACTGTCTGTGATTTAGATCAACCAAAGAGTTTATCTCTTAGTTAGTTAGTTCAATGAGTTCTGGGTAGATTAAGACCTTAAAGAAGAAAAACTGTCCAGCTGAGTTTACTGCTTGTCTGTCTGTTTGATGTTTTAATTGGAAAAATCAGCACAAAATGTCAATTTCATTTATCCCGACCACTTCAACTCATATTTCAAGATGCCAGTTTGAGCTCTTGATGGCAGAGTTGGGGCCACATCTGAGGAGGCAGAGAAATTATTTCTTAGAGCCGACTGATCGTCTAGCTGTGTGTCTATGGTAAAACAGTATTATTTTACCATGCACGTTTTCGGCTAGGAGCGCACTTGTTGCCAAATGGAATTATTGGTCACATCTGTTTATTCACACAGGAAGAGCTGAAAAAATAAATGCTGCAAATTTTTCCTGTAAAATTACATGGTTGGTGTGAACGGCTGCATTAAGAATAGGTGAGTCTGAAAAATATTTTAACGCATAATACATTTGCACAAAGGCCTTTATGCTGTTCATGAAACAGTCTTCCTTGCATTAGAGTGACCTATGAGCAAAATTAAGACTGGTCAACCCCTACAGACCAATCTAAAGTGTATTCATGAAACTGGTCCCAGGTGTGCAAGAGAATTTATTTTAACAACCACACATTATTACTGTAAGATGCACTGCACAGAAAAGTAATTTTGTGCACTTGTATGCTACTGTTAATTTACTCTATCAGTATTTTTGATTCTCTTCCCTTTTGTTTACTCCTTTGAAAAACTTTGGTTAAAGGGAACCCCAGTCAGCTTGTATACTGTACTTACCAGGTGGCTGGAATTACAAGAATAGGAAATTTTTACAGCCAGGAGATTAATACTCACTCACTCACTTTCTTGTGTGAACCAAAGCACAACTAACTGCAGTGCAGACAAACCAATACCTAAAGAAAAATGAAGAAAAGGTACTTTTTGGCTTCAGAATGGACCAGGGATGTCAGTAGCCCTCAGCCTGAGTTAAGTCTCCCAAACCTGATATTAGGTTTGGGAGTTGGCTAATGCTAATAAGCTAAAGAGGCACTTAAAAACCAAACTTGGCCTCCCTCAAAAGATATCTTAATCTGACCAAGCGGCAGCAAGACCATTTGATGGATTATGTGAAAGTGGCTAATAAGGCATCAGCAACAGGGTACATTTCTAAAATAAATGCAGGCACTAAGCTAGGTTTAGAAGTTGCAAATATACTGTTAAAAATAAAATTCAAAAGAATAACTAATGACATAGGCTGTTTTTTTTACACACAAATACAACTGTGCCTTGAAATTTTGGCTAACACTTTGGTTGCCACTTTGAAAACCATTGACTTGGAATATGTTTAAAATATAAATTTTTTCATGGTTCTACTTCATACCTGTTAGAAAAAATATCCAAGTCAGACACTGACTGTCCCTGTATGCATTTTGGTGATAACAGTCTCCAGTTTTCCTCTATAATTGGGGATGAGGAGCGCAAATCTACCAGTTCTTCTTATCTTAATGCTGAGGTAAAAGAGAAGAGTTCCTGGCTGACATGAATGATGATGAATCACAGAAGGAACATAATGCAGCAATGTATATTGTTTTGCATTTATCATAAACTACTATACTGTATGCTGTGATATTTTGGTTTACATTAACTGATACAAAATATCACACACTATATACAGTACAAAAGTCTTGGGCCAACCCTCATTTTTAGTCTCTGGACCAGAGGTCTGTGCAATGCTCTCTGCATCGTCCAGAAATGACAAGAAAACGGTTCCGTGTATTTTTCTCAGATTTGGCAGAAACCTTCATTGGGAGAGAAAACGTTAAGCTTAGTGTTCTGATTGAATATTTAGGGGCCCCACAAAAGGGTAAAAATATCAAATTTTCACATATTTTACTTAATTGCAGAAAAACTGCTCAGTAACTTTTTTTCTAAGTTCCCATGATTATTGGTAATAATAATAATAATACCTTGAATATGAATGTAGTTTGGTTCCACTTGAATCACTCTGAGGGTACTCCTGCTAGGGCTCAGTGTCTGTTTTGTCCCGCTGTGTCATTCCTTTTGTCTTGTGTGTTTTATTGCCAGGGTTGTGACTAGTCTGTGTCTTCATCCCTGTGCTTACTTGTTTCCTGTTTACATTGTCAGGCCTTGTCTCTCTGTTTGGTTTTACTTCCTGGTCCTGTCTATTGTGATTATCTGCACCTGTGCTCCCCACCTGTTGCCTGTTCCTTTGTTATCCCCGTGTATATATTGTTTGTGTTTTTCCCTGGTCTTTCATTGCATTGTCGTCAATGTTTCTCTCGCTGTGTGTGTCTTCTTGTTCCATGTTTTCCTTAGTTTAATTCTGGCACCTAACGAACCCCAGTAAATTGTAAATTGTGTTATTTTCAATAAAACTATGTTTAAGTTATGTTTTGTCCTGAGAGTCCTGCATTCTGGGTCCTACCTTGCCTGCCGCACAGCATCCATGACAGCTGCTTGCTGTTCCTATCATGCTCCAGGGTTTTCTATCATCTTATTGGAACTATGAATGTCCACAGGATTTCAGTCTACGTGACCCTATTTTTTTCTGTTTTACTTCAAAGGAGCCAGACTTTATTGTAAATTTTAAAGTGATCTTGACCAGTATTTCTTCAGGCTTTATGAAGGTCTTTATTCACACTGCCCTGTAAATCATTCAAGCATAAAAAGGCACCTAAGTCAAGGGATCAACCAGTGTTGTATCTACACATAACAGACAACTTAGCAACAAACCAATTTTTAATTGTTTCTTTAGGTACTTTGTTACTAGTAGCCTGTTGCAAAAAGACAACTTCTTCCAATTTCTTTAGTTGAACCAAAAATTGCACAGATATAGGCATAAAAAGTATATTTGCACTGATAAGACTTGGCATAGCTCAAGACGGTATGCAGTGTGTCCTTAAAATAATTGAGGAAACTGGACAAGTGAAGGACAAAAGTAGGGCTAAAAAAGAAACTACCTACGGCTGATGAACAGTATCTGAAAGTGATGTCCTTAACAAGTGGGGGGAAAAAATCCGGCAAAGACCTGTCACAGGACGTGAGAGATGCATCTGGCTGTTCAGTTGATCCATCTGCTGTTCACCGAAGGCGCATCAGAAATGATCTCAATGGAGGAAGCCATTCTTAAGGAAGGGAAACGGGGAGAAAAGGCTGAGGTATGCCAGTTACTCTGTGGCAATAGGCCTTATGGAGTGATGAATCCAAATTTTAAACTTTTTATGGTTCAAATCGTCATCAATATTTTCAGAGAAAGGCAGGAGAGCGATACGACAGTGAATGTTTACAGCCATCTGTAAAATACAGAGGAAGAGGCTCTGTCATGGTTTGGGACTACATTTCAGCCACTGGCGTTGGGGATCTTTTCAAATTGATGGAATTATGAACACAGAAAAGTATGGTCAGATTTTGATCCTCCATGTGATACCATCCGGAAAGCATCTGACTGGCAGCAGCTTAATTTTTTTTTTTTTTTAGCATGACCATGATCCCACACACACTGTCAATGCAGTAAAAGCATACCTGGATAGAAAAACACACAGTGGAACACTATCAGTCATGGATTGATGTCCCCAGAGCCCGGACCTCAACATTATAGATGCACTGTGGGAACATCTTGATGGAAAATGGAACAAAAGGCAGCCAACATCCAAAGAAGAGCTTTGAATGACCTTCAAGCAGCCTGGAGAACTATTCCTGAAGACTTCTTAAAGACATTACAAGAACATTTACCTAAGAGAGTTCATGCTGTGTTGAAGAATAAAGGTCATCATACTCAATATTTACTTTCAAGCTCATTAGATTTTAACATGTTTCCATGTTTGCACATTTAAATAAATCACTGCACCTATTTTCCATTTTCCTATCCAAATATAAAGAAATGAGGGGTAGCTCAAGACTTATGCACAGTAGTGTATTACAAACTCTTTACTGATAATTTCCATCTTTGTTATTATAATCTATGGTGGGAGCTTACAAGATGAAGGTAATGTTACAGGAGAGCGTATATTCTTTACTTCATGAACTTCAGTCTGCATTTGTTATATTAACCCTAAATGACTCCAGCTCCAAACAGCACAACTTGGAGGATGAGTAGGAGGCTGCAGCTAGAACACTGAGCCTGTTTTGGCAATAGCCCACACAAAAGAGGTTAGGATGTTATATGATAAAATCAATTATAGGATAGTTAAAATGCTCCAAAAATGAGTGCAGAATTGGACCAAAACGCAGCGTAGGGGTGAGATATATACTATTCAGACCAGCAGTTTAACATAGTTATGAGTGTGAAGACAACTATTGCACTGTAACTCCTTCCTTGATCAAAATCTGAGCGCTAAACCGAATCTGCTGGTAGAACATGCAGTCCCTGGTATCTACAATTGGACCAAAGCCTCACATGGAGTACCTGAAATATTTTTTTCTTCAAATATCCTAGAGGAAATCACAACATACTGACGGAAAAGGGTTGGTTTTAACAAAGGTTGTTAGAAGGTGACTGACAGCGAGGGCCTTGACATGGTCTAACAATTCGGACTCCCAGGAGTAAAAGTGATGGCTCAAAAGACAACCTTATCTACGGCCAATCAGAGCAGGAGGACACTGTTGCCATAGCATCATGGCAGACATGAATAATGACCCTATCTGTTTATTTTCTTCCCTCCGTGCGCCTCTCCCTCAGGCCCTGGAGGAAATCTGTTTGAATCAAACACTTGAAGAGCAGAGAGGTGCTGGGACTGGAGAGTGAGGGTGGAGCTGATAAAGCCAGCGCAAAAGTAAAGGGGTAGAGATGATGCAGTAAAAATTATTATTCTATTAAAGAGAACATTGTTTGAAATAGTAAACTTGTAACAGGGTGTATTAGTTGCGTTAGTGGCTGTATCTTTATAAGACAACATTTTAAAGTTCACCCATTTGTTAATCGACACAGCAGAATTGTAATGAGTCAGAAAAGATACAAAGGAGGACAAAAAAGGGCGGAGGGTAATAGATTGAGAAGCTATAAAAAGGTCGCTAATGAAGGCACACTGGTGCTGCTGTGTCGTCTTATGGTTATGAGGTTAAGTTCCACTAGGAAACCCTGCACATTTCCCAGTGGCCTCTGTCCCTAATGGCCCTGCCACTACACACTGTTTGCGCTCTCCATCCCTGCCCGGCTTATCTTTATCTCTTGCTTCCCCGAGTTGTTTAATGTCACGGGCTGCTAATTTCATAAGATTATTGAGCCACAAATCTATGATAAAACCTTTCAGTTTACATAAAAGAGATTGCAAGCGTGTGCATGTTAGGAAAAGGTTGAATGGACATCTTGACGTGATTCTAATGGCATCAACAAAATTACAGACTATTTTTAGACTCTCAGTTGTCCACATGACAAAACAGATGTTAATAGCAGTAACACCTGAGATCATACCCTGCAGTTTCTCTGTGGTGGGTACTGTATAATTGATTTGAGTATATTAACCAAAAAAAAAAATGACAGTGACTACTAGTGAATGCTTCATGGTGGCTTAATAAAGGGAAAAAAGGACAAAGGGAGGGAGATATTAATACCTAGAGGAGAAGAAAACAACAACATGTGAGCAAGAGCAGATTGACAGGAAATCCCACTGTGACACTAAACAAAGACAGATCTCATGGCACGCTTGTGCAGACACAATAGTCTACATAGAGCGGCATCATCTTTTAGGACAAGGTGACATCAGCCCTCATTAGCTTGTTTGAGAACATGTCCTGGACATTACTGGTGTGAAGGATGCTCTCAAAAGTCATCCAAATGAGTACATTTTTAGACATGGAATTCTCTGCAGTGGGAATACTGCCTCATACACTATCCTTAACACAAAAACTGCTCTTCACATTCATAGAACATTTGGGACTCAGAACATGGCAAACTCCCTGTCAAATTATTTTTGGCCATCTTCTTCTGCTTATACTTGAGTTTGCTTCACTACTCACTCTCTTTCAGATACAACAGCCTGGTTTTATGTTGGTTGTGTCGCAGCCGCTGTGATTCTTTTTTTTTTTTTTTTTGCGCTGCTTTGGCTTCGTCAGGGTTGGGTCC
>JAVDPK010001696.1:172762-188936 GCA_034780415.1 Cichlasoma orientale | reverse complement strand
GAGCCTGGTTCTGCTGGAGGTTTCTTCCTGTTAAAAGGGAGTTTTTCCTTCCCACTGTCGCCAAATGCTTGCTCATATGGGGTCATTTTGACTGTTGGGTTTTCTCTGTATTATTGTAGGGTCTGTCCCTTACAATGCAAAGCACCTTGAGGTGACTGTTTGTTGTGATTTGGCGCTATATAAATAAAATTGAATTGAATTGAACTGAATATGCATACATATTTCAAAGTATTTTTTTTAACCATTTAGAAGTAAGATCTGGAAAGACAACCATGGCAACATTAAAATTATGGTTGTAGTATGCTTGTATTGCGATTTCCGTCTTCATTTCGAAATTGTTACATCCCTGGCTTACATGAAGCCTGTTATTTTATTTTTGGTTTTAAAAGCACAAACATGAAAATGTTCCATATAAATGCCTAAATTAGGAAAAAACAAAATAGGCACAAACCAAAATTCCACAGGGTGGAGTAAACTTTTTCATAAAGCAATCAGAGACAAAGTCTACCCTATAAACAAGGCTGTTTACAGGACAGAAAAAAAGGCTAAATTGTGTTTTTGAGAAGAATACTTTCAGGCTGTGTTCTTACTGCAGAGGCCCTCCTTCTATGCATTTATGCAGAGCGACAGGGGTTCAAACTGGAAACAAAGTCTGGCAAAACACAAAACAATAGATACGAAGTAACTGAACGCAAACTGATCAACAAAGTAAAGGAAAAACTGGAATGAAAGAATAGCACACCTATGATATATATCAGAAAGGACACCTCTGGAGGTATAAGTCAGTTTGGACTGGAATTGTAGTTGATTTAGTAGTATACAAACCCCTGTTAAATACACCTGAATTCAGGTTGGTATTCTCACACTGCATTGTCTAGTGGCATCCCAAGTGACAGTTTAGGAACTCCCTGACTCCCAGCACTCTGGCTGGCACCTTGTGTCATTAGCAGCAACAGGAGCAACAGACTCTTCTGCTTTAACAGTGTGCCTGTGAGTCCCAGTGTGCCTGTGAGTCCCAGCATCACTGTCACCCAGTTACAAAAATTAGACTTACAGTATAATGACAGGTGCTTCTTAAACTTCCACTTAACACATGAACAAGCATGGTCTGAAGAGTAAAGGTGAACGAGCTCTATTTTTAGCTGAGTAAATTTAGGTCTTGCTTGATCACTAAGATCCACTCACAGCTGACTTGCTTTCCCATCATCCCATGAGCCACATTGGAGGCCACTGGGATACCACTCTCCCAGCCTCGACTGCCAGCCACTGTCACCATGACAACCCCCTTGAAGCTCGACAGGAGGTGGCTACGTGGACCTGCTTGTGAAAAGCAAGTCTGACAGAGTCTCCTTCTCTGGCTCTCCCTCTCTCTTTCTCTCTGTCCCTGATTTGTACCGTTTTGAGAGCTCACTGAGCTTTAAACCATCTGCTTCTGTCTCTATTCTGTCTCCAGGTTTCTCCTCTATTTGTGTCAGATTGCTTTTTGCATTTTAGCAGAGGTGCAGCTGCAGCAGCACAGGCATCAGTTCAGTTGGATAATATTTTTCTATGGCACCCTGGCTCAATATTTAAATAAAACTAAACGCCACCCTCATGATTTAAAGAGAGACATGAGTGTGCCAGACACCATCTTTATTTGCAGATGTTTGCACCACGTGCCACACGCTAGCTGTTCTGTCATTTGACTGGATGTACAGGCATCATGAAACCACACTATTGTTCTTCATGTTCTTCAGGATGTTATTATCAGTGGTCAATAGTATGTGAGTAATAATGTGAGCGTTAAATAATGTGGAATAATTCACACTCCTATTTCGAATCGAATGGCTCTGCCTCCTCGCTGCCTGTGAAAGAGACGGGGTTTCCATGGAGACGGGAGGAGACTGTGTCTTCCACATTTTCCCCCAGCATGATAGCTTGAAATACACACACACAATTTGCAGTGGCTCAGCTGTAGTCTTCCCAGCAGACATCACTTCTTAACTTTGAACAGCACAGCCTCATTTATCTTAACCTCCCACATCTTGCCAAAATGAATAACTTATATCTCGTGGCCCTTCGTGGGAGATGCTGCCAGTATCATGACCTTGCTTCTGTGACATTATGCTACCGTACTCTTAGTCTTCTTGTATGTGGCTTAGTAATGGGAAGGTGAATATCATATAATTAAATGTTTGGAAATAACATGCATTTAATTTGTTTTTCTTTCAGACCACTGAATTGTAGAAAATGTAGTGAAATGACATTATGGACTCTTTGACTTTGCTTAATATGTGATGTTTTTAAACACATTTGCAACAGTCTCTTGGATTGAGATAGGATGCAGGAAGGTAAATATGTGATTGTCAGCATTTATTAGCATTTGTGTGCCGTTGTACTATACCAGTTTTTTTCAGTCTAACAAGAAATAGATAAGAAATGTTTTAAATGAGAATTCGTCATTAATGGGGCCATTTTTCATTCATCAATTAGGACTTTTAATACTTAGATAATCAACCATAACTGCAGCCACAACTTCTGTGCCCAGTGGTGCATCTTGTTACCTAATGTTGTTACCTAACATGTTAGCACAGTTGAAAACTGTGCTGTTGATTAAAGACACGGTGGCTATTTATGTATCTGCAGCTTGCGGGTTGAGGGTTTGATTACAGTCTCTTAAGAACTTCCTTCTGAAATTCATCAGCATGTTCTTGGTCTTAAAAATACTCATCTGCAGCAGATGAAGGATTTTCTAAGTGGAAAATAGCCAAAAAAAAAAAAAGTTCATGCAACAGTATGCACCTGCATAGATATTTCATCCATCACCCTAGTTGCCAGGCAGAGTACACCTCGGATCGGTCACCAGTGCATTGCATGACTAACATAAAGCTTAAGGGAACCACTCCCGCTCACATTCACACCTATGGCCAAATGACCATTTGGTCAAACCAGAGTACCCAGAGAGCACCCACATTTGAACCCAGAACCTTCTTGCTATGAGGCAACAAAGCTAACCACTGGAACACTATGCCAATATTTCATTAACGTTATAAATTATTTATGATGCAAGATTCCCAGGCTTTTGAGTGGTAGCATATGTGATTAGCTTCTACATTATATAATTTAGCCACTGAAAAATATGTATTTTGCGGTAATAGAAAATTATAAAACAAGCCTTTTTGGGGCCTTCAGCAAACTTTTCCCCAACTTATGCAGTGCTTGCATGCACAAAGTGCACCAAAACCCCATTCAGTAAACCACTAAAGTAGGTAGGAATTCTATACTTGCCCCATCCATCTCCTGAATGAATCCCACCTCATCTCCTCTCCCTCTCAATTATTCATGCATTTCAGATGAAGAAGAGAATCCAGACTCAGCATCTATATTTAAACTCTGACTGGTCCATGGTGGTTATATAAATAGAAACAGTATAAGGTCTGGTTTGGTACATCAAAGAAGGCTGTTCTCATCAGCAATAACAGTGTAACTTGGACTACAAAGCATTTCAAACATTCAGAAGGTACTGAAAGACTGATCAGTGTGTATCAGTGTGGATTGATGAAGTATTAAAGGACAGTAGTTAAGGTAATGAGTGGTACATTGTGCAGGAATATTTCACAACTATATTGCCTAATACAATGCAGTTCTGGCATTCTATAATCATTTATTTATTACAGAAATCAGAGAACATCAGGAAATACTCCGCACACATCAGCACAGAAGGAAAAGTTAAACATGAGAGAAGCACTGATTTGAAACGCAAAGAGATATGTAGGCAGCGAAAGACCCACACATAACTCCTCTACAGAAATGCACACAACAGCACACACAAACACGCATACACATCATCAATCAACAATGATGCTTGAATAGAAGGCAGCTGCATGTTTCATAGAAATGACAGTTACCATGGTGACAGTGACAGAGAACTTTTAAACATTTCAGCGGTGGTAGTGAAAGAGTGAAATAAAGAAGAAGGCTCACAAACAGAGACACAAAGACAAGTTATCTATGACCTAGACTGCAAGATGTGAATGTCATGCATTCTATTCAGAGACCGAGCGCAATATAAAGCAAGATCGCTCTTAATCCTGCACTCAAACACATGCTTACTGCAGATATTCAACTTACTAACTGTATAACAGTCCTTATTTCACAGTTTGAGAGATCCAAAATCAGCGGCCATTCAGTCTGAGTGCTGTTAATCCCTTTTGAGTGTTACACTCAAATTAACATGCAAATCCTTAAAGTTTTGGTAATTGGGCAGCTATAAGCACTTGATTTTGTACTTAAAACAGGCTCTTTTGTATTGCTCCCAACAACCCAATGTCAGACCATGACAAAACCACGTGTCGTATCCAATAGAATGTATCATTCTAGTTTGAGCACAAAACACTCCTGTATTCAGTGTTTCTGTTTAATTACAGTAAAGTAAAAGCAGCTAGATTTGAAAGCACAAACTCTAATTTTGCAGGGTACCTGCTGTAATATAAAACAACAGGTTTTTTTGTTGTATACAACACAGGCTATGCTACTATTAGCTGTGTGGTTGCCTCTAATGACCTTATTTTAGTCTTCCTACTGTAAAATGTATCTGCATGCCCTTGCCCATTTATCCTGATTAGCTCAGATGAGTTTTGGGAGAACAGACTCCAGCCTAATTTAACAACAGTAACAGAAAAAAAGCCTACTGTTATGTTTTTTTCCTCCTCAGGGACATCATTATTTACAGAAGTCAGCTGGCTTCACAAAGAATAGTACATTAACCGACTGTATAAAGTTTTACAGTATACATGCAGACTGCACCTAACCCAGTGTTTTTATTAGCATAATTCAGCTGAAGATTGTTATACTGGTATTGTATTAAAAAACATGATTGTAACAGGCACAAAGGCAAAAATCTCTTCCATAATTTCACTTGGGGTTTACCATATTGACTGCTGTAAGCTGTTCCACATCCTTTTACAGCAGAGGTGTGAGTGATTAATATTTAGAATAGTTCAGATTGTGTTATCTTAAACCAAAATTCCTCAGCTAGTAGTCATGGCATGCCCTGCAAATCTCAATCACATCACTTTATTGGAATGAGCTAAAGTTTTCATTAGTAGAATCAGTAAACATGGCAAAATTTTAACCAAAAATGATCAAAAAAATGGCCAAAAGTATTTTGCGTCTGGATCAAATCATTTATTTATAATTTGTTACTTGCTGAATTAACTCTATCCTAGCTCAGGTTATCACTTTAGTGTGAAAAAGTGCACCTTCTTTCAGTTCTAAGGTTATAGTACATATCAGGGTATAATTAAAAAAAATCATCTGGTCCTCAGCAGGCTTGAAATTAGGTAAATACAACCTCAGATGAACAACAACACGACATATAACACTGTGTTTATTTATTTAATAAAAACTACGCAAAACTGCAGAAACAGTGTGTGAAAAAATTAAGTACACCAGTAGCTTGTAGAACCACCTGTCGCAATAACGTGAAGCAATCGCTTTCTGTACGACTTTACCGCTCACATCCTTCTGGAGGAATTTTGGCCAACTCTTCTTTACAATGTTGCTTCAGTTCATTGAGCTTTGCAGACAGTGGTTTACCTACAGCTGTCTTACGGTCCTGCCACAGTGTTTCAATCAGGTTGAGAGCTGGTCCTTGACTGGACCATTGCAACACCTTGATTCTTTTCTTTTTCAGCCGTTCTACTGTAGATTTACTGCTTGTGATCATTGTCCTTTTGCATGACCCAGTTTCAGCCATGCTTTAGCCTCACATTTGATTCTAGAACACTTTGGTATACAGAGGAGTTCATGGTTGACTCAATGACTGCAGCATGCCCAGGACCTGTGGCTACAAAACAAGCTCAAAATATCTGCCCTCCACAGCTGTCCCCTGACAGCTGGTATGAAGTGTTTGTGCTGATATGCTGTGTTTGATTGTGGTTTGCCAAACATGGCACTGTGCATTATGGCCAAATATCTCCAAACAACTTTGCAATCATAAGGAGCGCTGCCACCTTCTTTTCAAAGAGAAGTGGCTTTCTCCTGGCAACCCCTCCAAATAAGCCATACAGTGGCTGAATTTATAAGTTTGCTCACTCACAAAGAAATGAACAGTCCCTATTTTTAACAGTAGTTTAATTTTAATGGAGACAGAATATCAACCAAAAGCCCAGAAAAAAAATTACATAAAAGTTGTAAATTGATTTGCTTGTTATTGAGTAAAACAAGTATTTGATCCCTTACAACAGAGCCAGAATTCTGGCTCCCAAAGATTGGCTGTGTGCCCATGTGGCACCCAGATTACAATCAGTCAATCAATTACAGATACTTCTGATCTCAACTTGTTATGTGTATAAAGCACAGCTGTCCACAGAATCAGTTTCTTCCATACCAACCTCTCCCCCACCACCACGGGCAAGACCAAAAAATGGTCAAAGGACATGAGAGACAAGGCTGTAGACCTGCACAAGGATGGGCTTGGCTACAAGACCATCAGCAAGAAGCTTAGTGAAAAGGTGACAACTGTTGGTGTGATTATTTGGAAACTGAAGAAATATAAAATGACAATCAGTCACCCGCAGTCTGGAGCTCCATGCAAAATCTTGCCTCATGGGGTGAGTATATTTATGAGAAAGGTGGATTGGCCCAAAACTACACGGGAGGAACTTATCAATGATCTGAAGACTGTTGGGACCACAGTCACCAAGAACAGCACTGGTAACACACTATGCTGTAATGGAAATCTTGCAGAACCTGCAAGGTCATATACAGGCCTCTCTTAAGTGTGACAGTGAACATCTAAATGATTCAGAGAAGGCTCGGGAGAAAGTGCTGTGGTCAGTAGAAACCAAAACTGAGCTGTTTGGCACCAACTTGACCCGCCGTAGAAAGAGAAATGCTGAGTATGACCCAAAGAACACCATCTCCATAGTCAAGCGCAGCAGTGGAAACATTACACCTTTTTTTAAATTTTTTTTATTAAGGATACTGGATGACTTCAGTGCACTGAGGGGCCAATGGATGGGGTCATGTAACATAAAATCTTGGATGAGAACCTCCTTCCTGAAGATGGGTTGTGAATGGGTCTTCCACCATGACAATGACCCAAAGCATGCCTCCAAGGCTAAAGAAGAAGCACAATAAGGTCATAGGCTTGAGTGAGCCGGACCTCAGTTCAACAGAAATCTGTGGAGGGAACTGAAGCTTTGAGTTGCCAAGTGGCAGCCAAGAAACCTAAAGGATTTAGAGAGTTTCTGTAAAGAGGAGTGGACCAAAATCCATTCTGAGATGTGTGCAAACCTGGTGACCAACTTGAAGAAACATCTTAGTGCTGTGCTTGCCAGCAAGGGTTTCTCCACCAAGTACTAAGTCGTGTTTTGCTTGGCATGCAAATACATTTATAACTTTTATACAATATGGGTTTTTTCCCTGGATTTTTGGTTAACATTCTCTCTCCCTCCATTAAAATAAAACTACCATAAAACTGTTCATTTCTTTGTAAGTGAGCAAACTTACAAATTAGGGGGGGATAAAATAATCATTTCCCCCACTGTAATTGTTCAGCCTTTTTTTTTAATTTCTCTGAGCATTACATCGGACCTTGGGATGTCCACTCCTGGGAAATTGGCAATTGTCTTGAATGTTTTATACTTATGAATAATCTTTCTTATTATAATACAGGCTTCATATTGTTTGGAAATTACTTTATACACCTTCCCACATTGATGAGGTGCAACAACTGCTTCTCTAAGATCATTACTGATGCCTCCTTTGCATTGTATTAACACACACCTGAATGCTCCAGACCTCCAAACTGCCAAAGCTTCTGCTTTTATAGAGGTGCTCACATTTGTTGATGATCAGTTAATCAAGTGCTTTTGATTAGCATCATCTGGCTGCTTACCCTGTTATTTCCTATTGGAGCAATAATGATGCACCGCTTCTGCATTTTGGCTGAGTTTTTGTCGAATAAATAATGACAACGGCATTTAAGACCTGTTAAAGAACCAGATCATTTTTCATTATGTCCTGATATTTCAAATCTTAGAATTAGAAGTGGATGTACTTCATTTGTTACTGTAAAACCAAGCATTATAAAAGCAGTTTGTTCCTATGGCCATAAGTTTTAACAAATTTTAACCCCATGCTGTGTTTTATGTCTCTTATCATGTTTTGTTTATGTTGTTATATGTTGTTCTTATCACGTGTTGTTGGTTTCTAACACGTTGCGTCCTTACATCATACCTTTTTAATCATCTGACTCACTAGATTGCAAAACAAATTTACCGTCATGTACATAGTTACTTGAACTTGAACTTTTGGACACACTAGGGGATAGTGTGAAATTTTCATAGCACTTTTTAAAATTGTACTTTTGAATTTGAACAAAAAAAAAAAACAACAGTTATTTACATTCACTGTGGTTCGATAATCCCTGTTTGGGGTAAGCAACCAGTGAATCTGAATTCAGGTAAAAGGCAATAGTAATGCCTGATAATGAGAAACAAATAAAAATAATGGTTTAATGAAAACTGCCTGTTTTTGTGTTGCCGTGGATAAACTCTGTGTGTGTCTTCATTTGGTTTTACATACTGGAACCTGAAAGCAGAACAAAGTTTAGGTGAAAGTGTTCTTTAATTTTCACACTAGTAGACAAGTGATCTCTCCATGCGCTCACAATAAGCTACTGCTTGATGAATATCTCCCTTTTACCTCAGTAGAGTCTGTCTCCCTCTGGCCTTCACTCTATCTTTAAATGTATTCAATCGCCTTTCAAAACAACCTGCGCAGTGAAATCCACCAATGGAAAAGGTAGCAAAACCACAAGAATCTGAGCTGCTTGTTCCTGTGAAATCTTCTATAGAGATTCTGTTGTTGTACTGTATGTTATGTCGAGAACTGGATATGAAGTACGGGGTGTTGAATTCGAAGGTAATAGAGACACGGCCTCTCTGCGGAACCACGAACACGAGATACCGCTGAGCTACTTTGCTCTGTTGTGTGAGAAATGAAGAAGACAGGAAATGAACAAAGTGTTAAATACTAGCTGTAACGCTAACTGTTTGCCTAAGTTACTGAATGCCATCATAGAATGATATGCTGTATACATCAGCTTTTGAGCCAATACATAATACAGTTTGCTGCATGTTTTATTTAATGGATCAAAGCCTGTGAGTCAGTTCAGGCAAACAGCCCAAGCTGTTCTGATGCATAAGACGCATAGCAAACTGTACCTGATGCAAGATACTGTATGTCTAATGCCTCCTTGCAAATCTCACTGCCAATGCCCCACAACATCCACTTTACTGCTCTGCTGTGCTCCTGTAACAGTGATGCAAACACTTGCTAATCTTGCTGCTGCTCAGTCTGTCTCCATCTGTAGGGTAAATTTAAGTGACTCTAGTGAAGTTTACTACTGACACCTCTTAACCATCCCTGACCTGTGCAAAGCATTTTGTAGGCTTGTTAGGATTGCTTAGGGTACCTATTCTGCATTAATGTGAAACAAATCCATTCTATAATGGCTAGCTGACCAGTGTAATTACCTTCTCATTCACTGGACGGTGAACAGTGTGGAAAGATGACACTGACATGTGGCACAGTTTCAAAATGAAATACACACGAGCCGATGATACGCACGTATGACCTTATCGTTCACTGGTGATTTTCTCAGGATTTATTTCAGATACTCAGATATTGCTCAAACATTAGTATGCATGTATGCATGAATGGGTGGCTAGTGTATTAAGGATTTGTACAGCACAGTTTTTTAGTCCTGGGGTTTCACATTTCACTTTGTTGGAAAAGGGGCCCTAGCAAAAAAGTATTTCCCAGCAAAACGTTAAGTGTAACTTCCAGGTTACGCTTAACGTTTTGCTGGGAAATGTTGGGTTTTTGCTCGTAAAATACATCATTACATCACAGTAATTGAGACAGCAGAGAAACCTATTGCTGCCATGCTAACTTTCCTGAGTTGTGAAATCTTTTCAGTTTGCATATTCTTCTTAGGTTCCCCACCACTTTTCCGAAAAGGGAACATTGTTGCTCGGAGGCTTCAAATCTTCACTGTTGCCTAAGCAGCAACATTGTTTTACGGTGCACCACGCTGTACGAACTAATATCATGATTCAGCAGTTGTGCCGGTCTTTGATGAGCTCTCTCCTTGAGGGCTAGTACCGACTCGGAATAACTTACACAAGAGTTTCAATATTAATCACTGCACACACTGTTACATCCACATGTGAGACTGAACTTCACTGCACAGTACACTTGCTTTTTCAACTGTAAATCTGAAAAGTCTAAAAAATATACTATAAACCACACTGCCAAGGTTTTCTTTTTGACAGAATAGAGTACAAAATGCATAATATATATGTCTTCATATTAATGAGTGAAGCTGATCGCTGTTCCTTTTCCTTTCTTGCTGTGCTAAATATTTTATGAACATTTCAACCATACACATGTTTTCTCCAGAGCATCTGTGTCCCAGAATGACTTTTTCTGGAAACCAATTCTGTGGAGGCACATTTAGATCACAGTTTAGGAATCGTGTTTTCAGTGATCTACATTTTTCTTTGTGTTTTTTTCTCTGAGAATGTGGATGATTGCCCTGCATATTAGCCCTGTCCTTTAGAACTTCATCTGGTCTGAAGGCGACCAAAACATAAAATAGTGTCAATAAATGTGATTATCAAAAGCTTTTCCAAAAGCACTTCGTTTTCAGGTTATCTGGGCTTAGCTGATCCTAGCCTGTTAATGTGAAGACATATGTATTTGTAAATATGCCCCATATCTGAACATTTTCCAGGTGCTCAAACTTCATTCAGCATAGTCTTTGTGGCATTCTGGACATCTCATTATCTTGAATCCTTGAAACCTCACCTTGAATCCTCTTACATGCACATTAGTATCTAGGTAACACTTTATAATACGGCCCGCGACTCAAGGTGTAATTGCTGGTGTTTATTTTTTATTTTTTCAGTCCTTGTCACATTTTTATATGTTATATAAGAGAACAATTGAACAGTGATGCATGAGGCACACCAATATAATGCAGAATAAAAATGTAAAAAGCCAAGGCTAAGCTACTACATTATACAGCCCAAGCTCCTAAAAGTATTTTCAATATAAGATGGGGAAATTTAGTTTGATTTTTTACTAAAATAGCCAGAAATATGCACTCCTATTGCTTACAGTATAATTATTTTTTTTTACCTGTAAGAACTTGAATTATTACCTCCTTACTCTAGTGTATCTACTGAGTATGTATAGATAAATATAATTACATTGTAATTTCAGGTCAAATGCATGGAAATTCCATTTAATTCTAGGGGAATTACACCCTTAGTCGCAGGCTGTATTATAAAGTGTTACCAGTATCTTGTTAGCTTAAATTTTAAATAACTAACAAACCAATTCAATTCAATTTTATTTATACAGCGCCAAATCACAACAGTCGTCTCAAGGTGCATTATATTGTAAGGTAAAGACCCTACAATAATTACAGAGAAAATCCAACAGTTAAAACGACCCCCTATGAGCAATCACTAGGTGACAGTGGGAAGGAAAAAATTCTCTTTCAACAGGAAGAAACAGGCAGAACCAGGCTCAGGGAGGGGTGGTCACCTGTCGTGACTGGTTTGGGCTGAGGGGATGGAGACGGGACAAAAGCCATGCTGTGGAAGAGAGCCAGACATTAATAATAACTAGTGATTAAATGCAGAGTGGTGTATAAACAGAGTAAAAAGAGGTGAATGAAAAGAAATACTCAGTGCATCATGGGAACTCCCCAGCAGCCTAGGCCTATAGCAGCATAACTAAGGAATGGTTCTGGGTCACTTGATCCAGCCCTAACTATAAGTTTGATGAAAAAGGTAAGTTTTAATCTTAATCTTAAAAATAGAGAGGGTGTCTGTCTCCCAAATCCCAGTTGGGATCTGGTTCCACAGAAGAGGGGCCTGAAAGCTGAAGACTCTGCCTCCCATTCTACTCTTAATTATTAAAGTGCTCTATTGGGTGATATGGGACTATGAGGTCTTAAGATAAGATGGAGGATGATTATTCAAAGCCTCGTATGTGACGAGAAGGACTCTAGCTGCAGCATTTTGTATCAGCTGAAAGCTTTTTGGGGATCTTTTAGGACAGCCTGATAGTAATGAATTACAATAGTCTAGCCTAAATGCATGAATTAGCTTTTCAGCATCACTCTGAGACAGGATGTTTCTAATTTTAGAGGTACTGCACAAGTGCAAGAAAGCATCCATCCATCCATTCTCTTAGGCTTATCCTTTTCAGGGTCATGGGGGGGCTGGAGCCTATCCCAGCTGTCATAGGGCGAGAGGCAGGGTACACCCTGTACAGGTCACCAGCCTGTCACAGGGTTAACACAGAGAGACAGACAACCATTCGCACTTACGCACCTATGGGCAATTTAGAATCACCAATTAACCTAAGGGAAGACAGCGACTATACTCATACAGAGTGGGGGTCGGGGCACAGAGGAGACAACTGGGAGACACAGCTGAATAAACCAGAATAAGTAGACATGAGGGAAGTAAAACTAAACACCAAGTGCAAGAGACAAATAACTGTCAAAATAAAACAGGAAGAAACTCAACTGGAAAGAACAGCCAACACAGAGACGGGACAAGAAAACTGTCAAACAAATACCATATCATGACAGAACTGAAAACAGAATTATGATACAAACACAACTCACAATGCAGAATTTCCTTAAGTAACTCAAACTTGAAAAATAATCAAAACAAAACTCTGGGATAACCAATGAAAAGCAAACTAAGAATCAACAGAGAATATTAAATAATAAACAGAACTTAAAAGTCCATAACTCAAATCACTGGGTCGAAGACCCAAGACCACGGCAGTTTTTTCATAAATAGCAATTTTCTGTGTGTGGTGGGAAACTTGTGAAGGTCTAACCCTAATTAGACCTACTCAGTTATGAGTAGATTTGTTTATATTATAGACTGGAGAAAAAAAACATTAAACAGATTGCTATCATGGCCCTACAAATGCAATGCTATGACGCACATGATTCCCATATCTGTAAGAGGCAGATACTAAATGAATACAATATCACCATGTGCAGATAACCCAGAATGTGAAGCGTTCTTTCCGCAGGCGAAAAGAAACACTTGATTTAATTTTTCCCTTATTCACAAATTAGCTTCTTTAATATTCTGTTTTCCTGACTCAGATTTCCATCTCAGACTCTCCAGATCTCCTGATTTCTATTTTTTCCCCCTTACAATCGTTGCCCCTCAGGCTTCACTCCTCTTTGGAAATGTGATGTCTTAATGTCTTTCGCTAGCTCATGTAACAGCTTAACCTCAAATTGAATGAAAGGTGTGTGCAGCTCTGTATGATTCCTGACCGCCTCCTGATGATATACTATTCTATGAAATTTGTGATTTCTCTTAATCAGTAAAAATATACATTTTAACAAAAGAAAATACATTATTAGTTGTTAAACTTCTATTTTTTTTAAGAACAACTTTGTAGGAGAACTAAGAAGTTTAGACCAAACAGGCAGATAATATCTGCTGAAATTAGTAAACAGAGCAAACCACCTTCACTAAAACTTGCCCCCAGTGTAAACCTGAGCAGCTGAAATTACACCACCAATTCTGCTCTATCCACTACAAAATGCATGACATGACTTATAAAATACTCACAAACACAACTCAGCCAGACCCTCTGCACATTAACAGTGAATGAACATGAAATATGCAGCACGATGTTGAAACAGCTACTGCATGATGCCAACCTCTTTCCAAAGCCTCTCTTCAAGATTGACTATTAATACTGATCAATATAGTATAATCTTAATAATCCTTACCAGGGCGTTATCTTTCTGTTGTTGGTTGTATGGACACCAATTAGATCACCTAATATATCCCTAACAAACCAAATTAAAATAACCACTGCCAGGATGATTATATATTCATTTACATTGCACATACCACTGAATGTGTAAGGAAATTTGCAAAGAACATTCAAGCTGCAAAGAGGATTGACCCTTCCTATACCTTCTACTTTTCATCAGCCCAAATAAGATGCAAAAAGACACACTATATTGCCAAAAGTATTTGCTCATCTGCCTTCACATGCATACTAACTTGAATAACATCCCGTTCTTAATCCAAAGGATTTAATATAATGTCGGCCCACCCTTTGCATCTATATCAGCTTCAACTCTTCTGGGAAGGTTTTCCACAAGGTTTAGAAGTGTGCTTATGGGAATTTTTGACCATTCTTCCAGAAGTGCATTTATGAGATCAGACACTGACGTTGGATGAGAAGGCCTGGCTTGCAGTCTCCACTCTAATTCATCCCAAAGGTGTTCTATTGGGTTGAGGTCAGGACTCTGTGCAGGCCAGTCAAGTTCTTCCACACCAAACTCGCTCATCCATGTCTTTATGGAGCTGCTTTGTGCACTGGTGTGCAGTCATGTTGGAACAGGAAGGGGCCATCCCCAAACTGTTCCCACAAAGTTGGGAGCATGAAATTGTCCAAAATGTCTTGGTATGCTGAAGCATTAAGAGTTCCTTTCACTGGAATTAAGGGGCCGAGCCCAACTCCTGAAAAACAACCCCACACCATAATCCCCCTCCACCAAACTTTACACTTGGCACAATGCATTCAGACAAGTACAGTTCTCCTGGCAACCGGCAAATCTAGGATCGCCAGACGGAGAAGTGTGATTTATTAAGCCAGAGAACGCGCCTCCATTGCTCTAGAGTCCAGTGGGACCACACCACTTCATCTGATGCATTGCATTATGCTTGGTGATGTAAGGCTTGGATGCAGCTGCTCGGCCATGGAAACCCATTCCATGAACCTCTCTGTGCATTGCTCTTGAGCTAATCTGAAGGTCACATGAAGTTTGAATGTGCATGACTAGTTTCTTAGTTTTATATGCCAGTGGCCATGGAAGTGATTGGAACACCTGAATTCAATTATTTGAATGGGTAAGTTAATACTTTTGGCAATACAGTGCAGAATCCCATCATTATACATACGCCCACCGGCCGATTCATTAGTTACACGTTGCCAGTACAGATTTCCCTCTTTTCTTTTCAGAACTGCCTTCATTCTTCATGGGATAGATTCAACGAGGGGCTGGAAACATTCCTCAACGATACAAGGCAGGTTTCCTTTTGTTTATGCCAAAATCTAACCCTACCATTTGAATGTAATTGAAGCTCATAAGAAATTTTTCCAATCTTCTGTTGTGTAGCATCAGTTTCTTGTTCTTAGCTGACTGAAGTGGTGCCAGGTGTGGTCTTCAGCTGCTGTAGCCCATCCGCTTCAAGGCTCAGTGTTTTGTGCATTCCGGGATGCTCTTCTACATACTTTGGTTATAATGAGTGGTTATTTGACTTGCTGTGACCTTCCTATCAGCTCAAAGCAGTCTTGCCATTGTCCTCTGACTGCTGACATCAACAACTTTCTTCCCCATTCTGACAGTTTGAACTTCAGCAGGTCATCTTCGCCATGTCTGCATACATACAAACATGTTGAGTTGCTTCCATGTGATTGGTTGATTAGATATTTGCATTAACAAGCGACTGAACAGGTATACCTAATGGAGAGACTAGTTAGTGTAAGTTGCCTAATAAAATTATACTAGGATTCATATAAACTGGGTGTGTAGTCATTTCAAAACTGAAATTATGATACAAACATTTGCTATCTTGTACTGCAAATCTAATTTCCTGTGCCATGATACGCATGTGGAGCTGTTATTGCCCAGTTAAAGCACGATAGTCTGGTGAAAGCTGTAATCTTTAAAGATCATTCAGGTAAGGAATGAAACAAAAAACAAAAAACATAACAACACCAAAAATATGGTTTTGTGAATTTTTTCAGAATGATTCACTGATGATTTAATTAGCGGCTTCGATTCCGGCACTTGAAGCCTTTGAATGTACTTTTGCAGGATCTGTTAGTTATTTTTACTGTCACGGTTCTTCATTTCTATATTTTTGACACATACAATTGTAAGGTAGAGCAACACCATTAATTATAATCATTTAAGGAGCATTTTACTCTAAATGTCAGCCTTAACCTCCTGAAGCTTTCAGTCTGTCTGAATATATATAGATGTGTGTGTGTGTGTGTGTGTGTGTGTGTGTGTGTGTGTGTGTGTGTGTGTGTGTGTGTGTGTGTGTGT
>JAVDPK010001696.1:118581-140685 GCA_034780415.1 Cichlasoma orientale | reverse complement strand
TGTATTTATTTTATATATATATATATATATATAAAATAAATACATTTTTTAAAGTATCTTAGCTTAATTTGACAAATGAAAGCCTATCTGTCATACTATCTGTCATAGTATCTGATTAGCAATGTAGGAAATTACTACATAGGCAGACATTCATGTGACCCGGCTGTGTAAGTCAGGCATAACTAACTCGTTGGTTTATTCAGGAGAGGTCTTTCCGTTTCTCTTTCAGTCTCTCCGGCCAATTGGACATAAAGCTTAATCATGGTGGAGAGATCTTGTCATTGACACATTGATAAATGGAGCGTACCCTCAAAGGGAGACCCCTACAAAAAAAAACAAAAAATCCTTGCATGACTTCTCTCTACATCCCACTGTCCCAGATTTCCCACTGTCACAATATATGGTTATCACTATATCTGTCTGTCAAGAGCTGGATTCCTTACTTGTAGACCACAATGGAATGAAGTCTCAGTCATTATTAATACTGTGTGATCTTCTCTGTCGGAGTTTTAGAACAAGCTCTGCACTTTGATAGTTTTTATCAAACAGCAAAACTCAGTGCCCACTTTTTTTCTTATCAGTGGTCATTTCGGATTTGCAGGGTCATAGTTAGTAAAAGAGCTATCAGGATCCCCTATTGGAAAATGGCATTTATGAAAAAAACTCCCTCTTTGTTTCAAAAGGCTTTTTACATTCAGTATAGTTTGCAGCAGTCAGTAGGTGCACTGTGTGTTTCATTGTCAGTAAACTGTAGTTCATCTGAGCGTTGCTTTCTTCTAGATGTTAAAGATGTTGTTGTGAAACAGGTCTTGTTGTACTCATTTTAGCTGTATAACAATTGCACATGAACGCCAGAGTCCTGAAAGCTGCAGTCTGCCCCCCCCCCCCCATTCAAGAACAGCCAACAGCCAAACATTTACAGTCAGGTCGGCAACATACCATGTCCAGGATCAAACAACTGCTCTGCTTGGAAAGAGTGCCTATAGGGATAGGATAGCTTGTTCATATTCTTTTCAAAGAGTTAAAGGATGAAAGGAAACGCAAAAAAGAAAATGCTGATAACCAGCACTCCAAATTACCTTTAAACCACACATCTACTGTTCACTGAAGCCTCATCAGAAATGGTCTCAGTGGAAGGGTGACTGTGAAGACCCATTCTTAAGGAAGTGAAACAGGGAGAAAAGGCTGAGATAAGCCAAATTACACAAGAACTGGACTGAAAATCAGTGACAACAGGTCGGATGGAAGGAATGAATCCAAATTTAAAATTTTTGGTTCAAATCATCGTCAGTATGTACGGCATGTATGTAGAGGTGCAGGTGTAGACCCTCATTGAGAGTCGACACCCGTCTGTAAAACGCAGTGATGTCTCTGGAATGTGGTGGAACAGGAGATTTGACTTTCATGCTTGGTAGAATTGTATATAGTATTTTCATGTATGTTTGCATGTTTTAATAAATCCTTGCACCTTTTTCCCATTTTCTTAGCCAAATATAAAGAAATAAGGGCTGGCTCTAGACTTGCACAGTACTGAAAGATAAGGAAACCTTGCCTGGTCTGATGAGTCTCTGCTGTGGCATTCGGATAGTCGGGTCAGAATCCCTCTGTCCCCTTATGACCACAGTGTCTCCATCTTCTGATGGCTGCTTCAAGCAGGATAACACGCCACGTCACAAAGCTCAAACCATCTCAAACTGGTTTCGTGAACATGACAGTGAGTTCGCTGTACTCATATGGCCTCCACGGTGACCAGATCGAATAGAACACCTCTGGAACGTGGTGGAACAGGAGATTTGCCTCGTGGATGTGCAGCCGATAAATCTGCAGCAACTCTGTGAGGCTGTCGTGTCAATATGGACCTAAATCTCTGAGGAGTCTTCCCAGCACCTTGTTGAATCTATGCCATGTAGAATTACGGCAGTTCTGAAGGCAAAAGGGGTTCAACACAGTACTAGCAAGGTATACCTAATAAAGTGGGCAGTAAGTGTATCATACTCGTTACAATCAGTACTAAAAAAAATTACAAATGTGGTGTTTATACCTTAGACAAAGAAAGACAATGAAAATTTAAAAATGACTCAATTTGTGTCCATGACTAAGTGCGTTTTTTTTTTTCTTTTGAAACAAAGTAGGAGTTTAAAAAGTAGCACAGCTAATAAGGTTTTAGCCAGCCTTAAATTACATTTCAGCATTGTTTTGGATGCACTGAGGGAGCTGGAGAGCGCCTATAGTGCCTTTCTTCTTCTTTGTTCTGCTGCAGAAACTAGCTGAAGATTTGAGTGAGCTTCGCCGAGGCAGAAAAACAGCTATAATTCACTTCAAAAAGAAAATGAAAGCATAAATACAATTCTCCAAGGATGAAAATGATCAAAGTTTTGCAGCAGTTGAGAGAAAACAAGTCAGGACTACTCTTTCAGTGTGATCTTCAAAACCAAGATTAGAGTCAAAAATAACTTCCACATTTCTGATTCACACTGGAAACGAGGAAGCTGCCGTGGATCAGAAAAAGTGCAGAGGGTCCAACACAAGAAAAAGTATCTTTAACTTGAGGTTATTTACTGGATGTAACTGTATAGTCACATCATGTTTTAAAAAAAGTCACATTTTTAATGCTACACAGTATTAAGAGCATTTTACTGGCATGCTATTTCAGCCATAGATGGCTAGGCGATCACAATAAGCAATAAGAAATGACCTAGTATATAGCATTGAGAGATAGAAGAGCTTATGGAAGAAACTGTGAAGTATCTGATACGACAGTGCAAAATAAAAATTTTCACGTGTATATTTTTAGCACGTTTAGAGAAGGACTGAATGATCTACGACGAGTGGTTTCTGTGCAGTTTTAGTTAGAAGCTAGAATCTTCAGTGAGCTTGTTTATCACTTGGTGTTTGATAAATAATTGTACTGGGCGGGAAGCTAGTGGAATAATGTAATATGACTGTATACAGTTATCATTGCTCAATCATGGGTGATGTGTCAGTGGCTGCTTATTTGGAGAACCTCCGTGTATTTCATTCTACATGGATGAATTCTTTCTAAATGATGAAGGCATTTCTTGACTTGGGGTGTGTAAACCTGTGACTAGCATGATTTTATGCCTCTACAAAGGATACCTTTCTCAGGTTGTCATCTTATTAGTCACGGTTGTTTGATGCTCCTCTTTTGTTACATGGGGTTTGGCAGTGGTTGCTACTAATGACACACTTTGTGGTATGCTGGTGCAGTCATGATGCATTAGCTCCACATTCAATTAAGAAGAATAGGCAACTTTTCACATTATATTCGGTGACCTTTTTTTTTTTTTTTTTTTAAATGAACACTGGTCATCTCTAATGTAGTCCAGCTTAGTTCATAATATTTGGTTATAAGTGATAAAAATGATGATGGAAGCCCAATTGTTCAAACCAAAGCAGTTTAGCACTTGGCCCAGAGCTGCTTTTTGCTTGCATCATGTGCTAAAAGGGTTCTGTGGTTACAAATCAGCAGAGATGGCCCCATGATTGCTATTTTCCGATCCACAAACAGATGCAAACTGTAAAACTAATTAATTGACTTCGCTGTTCTCCTTTCACGACTCATTAAAGCAGAAATGAACTTGAATTTGGTTTGATTCCCAGCACAGGTCAGCTATTGTCTAACAGCAAAAGATGTTTTTACTCCCAGCTTTTAAAGCAGGCTGTGTACATCAGGCAATGTCATACTGCATTTTTATATGCTGTCACACTAAAATGTTCTCTAAACACAAAATAAGATGAGAAGAAAAAAAACCCAACAAAGTCTTTGGTGTGATGCTAATTGAACTCACATGCTCTCTTAAGGAAGGAGGCAGCCAGTGTGCCTTCTGTGTGCATGTGTGAATAAGTGTGTATGCTGCCTGGGTGCTGTAAGAAAGTCTTCATCGTACGTGTTTAAGTGCTTTTTAGTTTACACGTGGATGAACTTTTAAAAGTTTTCTCGTTAGCCTTTATCCCAACTGGAAATGAAAGTTAATTATTAAATATTGCTTGAAGCCCTAACTTTCGTTCATTAACAAAGTATTTCCCTTGCTGTTTCAGAAAAGACCAAAATCTCCTGTCCACTGTGAACTGCTGGTATTTGGTCTTGGATCAGACCCGACGCGAGAGCAAAGACCACGCCACTCTCAGCGACATCTACAACAACAACGTCATTGTCCGCTTGGCGCACGTGGGCGAAGATGTCATCAGACTTTTCAAAAAGGTCAGAATCGGAATTAAACGAATGAGGTCGCGTTTCCCCGACAGTAATTAACGCACGCGGCCGCACATTTCATCTGCTCGGATCGCACGGCAGGTGTTCAAACTTGGAACTTGATGCCACACGAGTAATATGTAAAAATATGTTTAAGTGAAGGGCATGAAAATATCAGTTAGGGGTGTCAAACTCATTTTTACTCACAGTTTTATCTCACATGGGCTCGATCAGTGAAACCACTGCATTATAACCTATAGGGGAAAAAAATCCTATATCTCCTTTTACTTTCAGTGTCAAGTAAAAAAAATGACAACTTCAGCAACATGATTATTTTTTTTATAGCTTTTCCATCACCTTGGCTACCTTGTTAGTTCAGTGTGGCTGTAAATCTGGTGATAACGATTCAGAGCTCTAGCTCAGTTTAGCAACACAATGCTTCGTGGTGCAAAATGCATAAATCCCTAAAACTGTACCACTTTACTCTGCAATTTTACACCTTGGAAAGTCATCTAGTGGGCCGGATTGGACCCTTTGATGGGACAGTTTTGGCCTACAAGCTCTGTTTGACACCCCTGATATATAGCCATGCCATGATGTCTTCTTGAAGACTAATCTAAGACAATTTTGACTCCTATAATTCTATCCACATGGTCATTGTCCCAAGATATTACTTCTATGATTAGCATGCAGATTTTGCATGCATTATACAATAAGGTCTAAAATTGCGCCACATACAGTTGTCCTTGGTTATGGTAAGAGTGGCAGGTGTTTACAGTAAAGCTTTGCACGTTAGATGCGAGCATTCTCTTTTTAATCCCCTCTATTAATAATGTGCAGTGGTGGTATAAATATCCCGAGTTTGCTGCCTGTTCAGATTTCTGTACCCTGCTTATACCTCGTCACCCTTGATCACTGCCCTCCAGCTCATTCTGTTTCACACACATAAACTAGGTCTCGTTTGGTGCCTTGATCAGACATGTTTCTTTTATCCAAAATTTTCACATGTGTCTTAAACTGCTGCTATACTGTTACATCTCATATAACATTATATATCATGTGTGGTTCGTATGAGAGTAGCAGAGTGCAAGTGGAAAAGCAGCCGTGATGAACAATCCACCTTGGGGATTTTAGATCAGTATCATTTGACAGCAGCAGGAGTTTACAGTAATTCATGCCTTCCAGGGGGCTCTGCACTATCTTGATGGGAGCCTTGATGAGAATAGGATGGCCTGCAACCTGTACTAGGAAAGCTACTAATAACTGCTTGCAGAAAGTCTCCCTTTCCAAAAGGTTAGCTCAAATTGTGGTAAAGTTCTCCTAAACAATAATCCTGTTATACTCCGGTATCGTGGTTCAGCTGCAGTGCAGTCTTGATGTTAATAAATGACACATGCGTGGAGGGAAATGAATCAACTCTGGCATTTTTTTTAAACAAAGACTAAATGTACTGAATGTGCTAAAGTTTAATGCTTGTCACATGTGAAAATGCAAGGTTGCTGTTTTGACAAAGTAGTCCCTGAGAGGTGGCAATAAAAAAAAAAAAAAAACAGGATTGATTGGGCTGAGCATTATTCCGTATCCCCTCAAAAGGATTTCTAGGCTCCCTCTCCACTGGCACCATTCCCCCTCTTGGGCTATAAGCCGTATTGTGGGACATGTCCAATTCATCATAGTCTCTTATCCCTTAAAACTGAGCGGAAACTGTGACTCTGCTCAATGGGAAATGCTCTGCAGTTACTGCACTGTTCTATTTTAGTCTGCATGTGCACTTTGGGCATTGTATTAGATCTTTTCTGGCGCAGAGTAATGATAGCATTTCAATACTGCTGACATCTATCACATACAGAATAAAACTGGCAAAACAGCTTTCAAGTGTTTCACATGTGGAAAAGCAGTTCTGTTAAATAACCCAGTTCTTGTTCTTAGATGTTTGAAGACCTGTCTTCATTTGTCCTTTAGATGTGGTATTATTTTCCTCTAAAATGCTGTCTCCTGTTTTTCTCTTGTACAGAGTAAGGACATCGGCGTGCAGATGCACGAAGAGTTAGTGAAAGTCACCAATGAACTGTACACGGTGAGTTAAACAAATGTCACTGTAACAATTCTTTATCTGCTCTGTGCTGCTTGTTTTGCTTTTTCCCTGTGTCGGAAGCCTGTGGCATGTCAATCCTAAAGCCGGGCTTTTTTTTATTTTTATACCTGAACCTGTAACCTGTGAAGCTCTTGGCTTGACACCGCACATAGCAGATATGCCTTATCAGCAGAGCAGTCTGTAACAGGTCATTTCTTCCCTCTCCTGAGGTCACGAAAGGATAAAATTTACATTCTTCCTCCTGCTGTGAATCGCTCCAGCAGTTGAAGGAGACAGTGTTCCTGCCCCTAGCTGTGCTTCAAGCAGACTCAGCAGTCTATACTACAGAGGTGCGCTGTGTTTACAGCAAAATGAGCTGCTGTAAAATTTTCAGCTAATGTTACATGTAATCTGACACCTCTGCTTGCCTCGTATGTTAACAGTTGTCACTCTCGGCGGACTGTTATATCCTGCAGTCCCACACAGAACACTTGCTACATACTGCATGTAGAAATGTCTGCATATGCGTACTAGTAAACACACAGGAAAGATCTGTGCAGTGGTGTAGACAGAAAACATCTGTGTTCATCTGCGTTGCATCTTCATTTGGCAAAAGAAAATGAACTGATGCGTATCACCAGCTCTATGTGAGAGGCAGTACAGCACACACACCGGATAGCTTTCTTCTGGGTCTAATTGCGCCGTAATATCGTGATCTTTACTTACTGTTGAGTTTGACAGCCCTCATCATGTTGAGTCAAGTGAAATGATATTCTTAGTTTTGCAAATTATTGGTAATTTACAAAAAAACTGATTTATTTAAAAAAGAGTTGACAACAAAATAAAACAACCTGATAAGAGAGCTAAGCATGTATGCACATCGTGAAATGATGTTGCAGAATATGCAGAAAATCATAAATAGATTTGAAGCAGAATTACTGACATCTTATAAACCACATGAGAATAGTTCTCACGTGTAACATTGTACCGCACATGTTATATTACGGCTATACTGATATTGATTTTTCTTCCCCCTGATTCATGCATTATTAAATGCCTGTCTGCAGCTCCCACACACAGCATAAGGCATAGCAGGAGTCTGTTCAACTTTGTAACTGAGAAAAGTGTAGCGTTTAAGAGGAAATTTGATCATTGCTTTGTTATTTTATCAGTTGTGCATTAAAGAGGCAAATGTTGTCAGACAGCTGGTCCCTGGTATTGATCTGCAGCTGAGTTTTTGTGAGAATGGAGGAGTTTCCTGTTTCATCCGTAGCAGAGAAGGTTGCTCACTGTCACTTTGTAACCTCCTTCCTCCCCTGCTGATCGATCTCACTGTCCTTTGCACGTCCGTTTCAGACAGCGTTGCTAGGAAACGAGAACTTGAGAATCAGTGATGGCAAAGCAGATGTTGTGCAATTGTGCTCTTGATTCGGGTTTACCAGTTAAACATTTATACGTGGCTTCTTTTTATCACCATGAAACATTCATCTGAAAACATAGATTTTTATTTATTTATTTTTTTGTAAAAGTAGCACTCATGTCTCATGTGGTTAGGCTGTTCAAATAATGGAGAGACATCAGACAGACATACACACATAGCACAGTACCTCCAGCTCAGTTAAGAAATGTCAATGAAAATATGACACTCCCATGAGCATGAGCAGTAAGCTACACTGCCTAATGTTTGAACAAGAATGTTTTGGGTTTTATGGGTATCTAGCATACAGTTAACAGCTTTTATTTATTAAATCATGTCATGATGATGTTGTTATAAAATTTTTAGCCTATCCGGCCGAAAGACTGATGAGCTCATGCCATGGCGAGACCTTTCCATGACCTGTCCGTCCTTTTACAATTCACAAGAAACCCTACCCCTTGTAACTACAGAGTAACTACACTGTAATTACAGAATCATATTTTAGTGACGCTTGCACACAGTGATCATCTAATGCTTCATCAAAGTTGTGCTCAAGGTCAAGGTCAAAGTCTGTCATTCTCAGTAGATTTAACAATTCTTATTAGTTGGAAGCTATTTTCCGCCACTGAATTTATTTATTTATTTTTGCTGTTCGTAAGTCAGAGTTTCAGGGTAGTAACTTAAAATTTTGACTTGAGATTTCGGGGTAATCACTCAGTAAGTTGAAATTTTGAGAGAATAAATTTCAACTTACCTGTGTCTGGCATTTTTTTTTCTTTTTTTCAGTGGCAGAAACAAGCTTCCGTACAATACAGCAAACCAGTAACAAGAACACGTTTCTGTATTTCACACATTGCAATAAACTGTGAATTGTGGCAGATTGTGAGCCCGATTACGTTCTGGTTAGATTATCAGTTAATCAGATCCCCCCACCCCCATTTTACACCTATTATATAGAATAATTTCTTATTATGTTCTAATAGCTCTCTGAAAAGCCTACATTTTTATCAGTATACTACAACAGGACTAGAAAGAGTTCTCTTTAAAATCCAGAATTTAATTTAAAAAATATTTTTCCTGAAATATTAATACATAGTATTGCTTTATGTTCTCAGGATGCAGGCTTACTTATAGTTTGTAATTTTGAAAAGTAGAATGGGAGGTAGAACCTTCAGCAAGCTCCCAGTTTGGTTTTGGAGGCAGATACCCTATTTTTTTAAGACTAGGTTAAAATTTTTTCTTTTTAATAAACCTTATATTTTAGGGCAAGAGGAAGTGACCCTGAACCATCCCTTAGCTATGCTGCTATATGGTCAGCCTACTGGGAGACTTTGCATGAGACTGCCAATAACTAGCTTTCTCTCCTGTGGTTTGTTCTTTGTCCTAAAGAGCAAACCACAGGGCGTTTCCCTACGCTTTTCTTTTCTCCTTAACCTAAGCCTGGTTTGGATTAAGTTTCTTCCTGTTAAAAAGGATTTTTTTCTTCTTAGTGTCACTTAGTCTCTACCCACAGGGCTGTTTTTTTTTTTTTTTTTTTTTTGGATCTTTGAGTTTCTTCTTTAAGGTTGCAGGGTCTTTAACTTACAATGTAAAGTAATATGATCAAAGAACACAGTGTTCCAAATTGTAAAATTGCCTTTCTTCATCATAGCTAAATCCCATTAATCAATTTCCTTGCTGGTTTAACAGTGATGTCCTTCACACTTGCTGTATGCTCTTACAGGTGATGAAGACATACCACATGTACCATACCGAGAGTCTCAGTGCTGAGAGCAAGCTGAAGGAGGCAGAGAAGCAGGAGGAGAAGCACATTGGCAAGGTCAATGACATTAGCCTGCGCTATGGTCACGATGATCGTCCACAGCGTCGAAGTTCTGTAAAGAAGATGGAGAAACTGAAAGAGAAGGTCTGTTCTGACCCGTGTAGGATGAGGATTTATGCCATGCACATTACTGCCAATATACTCTATCTATTCGAGTGCAAACAAACTGTAAATGCATTTGTAATTGTTGTCTCATAGTAAATCCAAGTATTTTATACACACATATTGACAGATTATGGAGCGGATAAAATCTGTTTAATGTGTAATGCATTCTTCGAGTACATTAGGAAACCATTTTACTTCCTGTCTTGATGGGACCCTCTCTTCCTCTTACACCCCAGAGACAAGCCAAGTACTCAGAAAACAAGCTGAAATGCACAAAGGCCCGGAATGACTATCTTCTCAATCTGGCAGCTACTAATGCCCTGGTGGCCAAATACTACATCCACGATGTCTCAGACATGATAGATGTAAGTCAGAGCCAAGAATGGAAATCTTGATGGAGCACTGTCTTTTTGTCATAGTGCTTTTTTCAGTTTCAGTGGACGTTTATAGATCTGTAATTACCTTTTTTTTGTTGTTTGTTTTTTGTCCTCAGTGTTGCGACTTAGGGTACCATGCAAGCCTAGCTCGCACCCTGAGAACCTACCTTTCTGCAGAATATAGTCTAGAAACTTCTCGCCACGAAGGTTTGGACTTACTGGAGGGAGCGGTCGATGCCATGGACACCAGAGGAGACAAGCTGAAGTTTATGGACACACATAGCCAGATCTTCTGTCCTCCAGCATGCTTTGACTATCAGCCACACATGGGAGATGAGGTGAGCTAACAGGGATAAATAGTGATCTTAAAATGCTTTTTCTGAAGGTCTTTGTTCGTATTATGTTTGCTTTGTTCTGTGTTAAATCACTCTTGTAAAGAACCCTTTATTTCTTAATCTCAGGTGTGTCAAGTGAGTGCACAGCAACCTGTCCAGACAGAGCTCTTGATGCGCTACCACCAGCTGCAGTCTCGTTTGGCCACACTGAAAATAGAAAATGAAGAGGTGATGCATGCTCACTGATATGCTTATACAGTTTAGTATGGTGGCCTAAACAATAGTGACACTCATCTTACATTTGGCCTTTTTCTCAGTGTTTTGCGGCACAGTGATCAGGATGAAAAGACAATAAAGATCATGTTGTTGTGTCTCAGCTGCATCCACAAAGGTGTACATACATAACTAAAAATGAAAGGTTTACGCATGTAATGATCAACGATGGTGAAAAGTTAAATCTTAAAACCTGTATAAGGTCTTGTAGGGCAAGCTGGTAACATGATGGTCTGAGTAGCTGGGTTTAAATATAGAGGCTACTGTAAAATACTGTGCAAAGAAATTAACATATTATCATTCAAGCCAATAATCAAGTGTGATTACATGTAGCAGAACAGGAAAAAAAAAAACCCATTCACGATACATATTTGCTGCTCTAAATGCAAAACAACACCGAAACAGCAGACACCAGAGTCTTTGAGAAAGAATCTATATAGATTTTAGCTTTCTGTGTTACAACATATAGTTTCATAGTTCATCATTTTTGCAAACACTCTTAACACTCCGTCCTTTACATCTGAAGCCATAGTCAGCAGCTGGTTAGCTTAGTTTAGTTTGCATTGATCTGTTTAAAGGTATTTGATCCACTGAACAAAACTGCTCACGGATTATTTTATTCATTATTACCTTTATTAACCAGGAAGCCCCATTGAAATTAAGACAGCAGGCATACAAATGCAAAACCTCTAAAAAAAAAAACCCACAACAAACTCAACATAAAATACAACATCTACAACATAATATGCAATATACAAATAACCTCAACATGGAACATTAAAAGATTAGTCACTTAGTCACTGCATTCCTTATAATGCTTTTAAATTCACCAATAGATACAGACGTGTTTAAGTTTAGGTCTTTAAATGATCCCATATCCAAATGCTGTTTTCCCCAAATCTGTCAGAAGCCTAGGCACATCAAAAAGCAGCTGTTCAGAGGAGCATAGCTGGTAACTGTTGGTGCTGGGACAGAGGCGGGTACAAAGGTAAACTGTTGCTTTGTAGAAGAAAATATCCCAATGCTGTTTTCTGTCAGTGGCCAGTGATGGCCAACCCACCAAAACATAAAGAATGCAATGATGAGTCAGACACTTTGCATTTGTAATAAAACATAGTGATGCATGGTACACTGTACCAGACCCTGTAAAACTGAAGAGGGGTATAGATACATCATAATCAATCACAGGGAGAAAAGTAGCTTCCATACGCAAGATTTATTTTTCAAGTAAAAACCAGTCTTCACTTTGAGCTTCCTAACAAGATTTGCAATGTCTGCATTAAAGAGAAAACTAAAATTGGGCAAGATATAATGTGTTAAATTGTGAACTTTACTTATAGGCAGAATTTGTACAGAGCCGGGTTAGTTTTGTTACCTTCTTTCCACCTATGCTAAGCTACGCTGCTGGCTTGTAGTCTCATATCTGCAGTGCAGACATGAAAGTGATATCTGTATTTTCATTCACCTCTCAGCAAACAAAAGAATATTTCACAAAACTGTTCCTCGGGAAAAACTGGAACCGATCACTCATCAGAGGGACGGATTATTATGGCACACAAGGTGCTTTAATGCCTCCATGGGCTGTGCTGTATTCTGTAATGGGATTGGCCACCTATACCCTCTGCCACAATCATGTAACAACAACCAACCAGTCTCCAGAGCTGTCACTCTGCATTCATATTCATATTTAATCTGACACTGATCTGTGGGGTCGTATCTCATCGAGTCTCCTGCCTCCAATGGGGTCCACCCCCAGCATGGTCACCAAGGCCGCTGTGACTCACACAGACATGTTTAAAGGTCACCAGTGTGTGTATATGTGTCAGTGCCTGTCTGTCATGAATAAGGAAGTGCACGCTCCCTTCCTGTCTGCCTCACATTGAAGGCACATTGAAGGCACATAGTTAATCTTTCATGTCATGATGCATCAAGCTAGCAAGCTAATTACTCCATTGTTCACTGTGTCAGTCTAACTACGGTGCAAATAGCCTGCAGCGGTATAATCTGTGCTGCCTTGTTTACACCACAGTTTGAGTTTGAGACACTGAGAAGACATTTGGTATAAATATTCTTCTTGTGTTTTACGTATACCAATGACCAGTCTCCTGCCCTTTCCCCCCCTTGTTTAATATAATTGTATATGACAAATATATTCCAGTTGTGGATTTTGCTAAAATTACTATTAAAGTTTGCATGCTGTGTGTGTGTCAGGTGAGGAAGACTCTTGATGCCACCTTGCAGACCCTCCACGACATGCTTACGGTGGAGGACTTTGATGTTTCAGAGGCCTTCCAGCACAGCCAGTCCACAGAGTCGGTGAAATCGGCCTCGTCTGACTCTTACATGAGCAAGGCAAGCATCGCCAAAAGGCGAGCCAATCAGCAAGAGACTGAGGGCTTCTACTTTACAGTGAGTTGTCAGACAAATGAACATCCAAAGACATTGTAGCATGGTATAAATGTGCAGAGTGACTAAAAATAACCCTGGCTCTATTCGTCTTTTTCGTCTTTCTTATCAATAGAAATACAAGGAGTACTTGAATGGCAGCAACCTCATTGTCAAACTGCAGGCTAAGCATGACCTTCTGAAGCAGACGCTGGGCGAAGGTGAGACTTACTAAAACATTGTTGCACTGTGCATTAGTGGCATGGAAAATTCTATATTTAGGTAACTACTAAGCTGCCAAAAAAGGACGACGTGTACACTATATCAGTACCCTGATATACAGACGTATGTATAGAAAATGTATTAGAACTGTTTTTATCCCCGTGCTTTTGGAAAATATTATACAAAATGATATCATTCTGAGGTCTGTTAGGAGAACCAAAACCCCGCAATCCATGATGACAAGCACTTTGTTTAAAGACTGTTATGCCTCATGACCAGTGAATGAAACCAAAGGGTCAGTAAGGATCCGTATCTTTTCTTGTCATTATGCTGCTACTTTGGAATCACAAACATGTACTTTTGGGTTGAATACCGCTCTGAGGGTAATTGCAAAGTTTTCAGACTCTCATGAACATATATCACATAAAGGGTGAAAATTGTGTAGGTATACGTTATATATATCGTACACATATTTTTTAAAAAAAAATCTGATAATTAACAGTAGATCAAAATAGAATATAAAATTATACAGTCTGAAAACTGTAGGACCTAAAAGCAGGCCACCTCAAGCTCAATTACTAATGTAGCACTTAAAGCATTTATATATGCCTGATATTAAATATGCATTAACCTCAGCCAAAAGAGAGAAGAAAAATATGTTTGATGCCATGATGTCATCATCAGACTCTTGCTAGCATCTGCTTTAAGGTTGGAATTATGTGTCTGACATAAAGAAGGATTGTGCTGGAAGCTGCTTTACACATGACATGATCCTTGAACAAACATTTCTGACTGACTGATCAAAGAGAGGCCTTAATTTGTTTGCTATACCGAAAGAGAGAGAGAGAGAGAGAGAGTGTGTGTGTGCTAATGTGGTGCACATAACATGAAATCATAACACTGTACAAATCAGCTTCCACTCTTGTTGCCCCTGGATACATTTTCACTTTCACAGAGCTAGTCGACAGGCCATCCCCTTCTGGGGCTCCTGTGCCGTTTCTAGGGCGACCGTTGAATGACCGCTGCCTGGCGGTGAGTCAGATTCAGCCGTGGCGCTCACCCCCATTCAGTCTGGCTGAATAGATGCCCGTTTTCTCATAGCACCCCTTTCCGTCTCCATCTGCCAGCCTTGTATAGTCAGCCAGCACTCAACCGTGCCACTACCTTCTATGATTGTAAAACCAGTGTATTCTAATTTAGCCTCTCTCTGTGTGTGCTTATTCCTTTTAGGGGAGAGGGCTGAATATGGAACAACAAGGTAAGGTGTTCAGTGACAAGAGGGTGAATAAAGTAGGCAATGATGTGTAAAATCCTTCCTGTGTCCTTGGATGTGGTATAAATAAAATCAGTGTGGGAATAGTGTAGCCTCAACATGTTGACTGGATTGGATCCAAATTAGACAAGTTACTAGCTTTAATCTATAAAAATATGTTAAGACAGGGGACTGAAATGGATAATGTTTTAATACAAAGAATTCAATGAGCACAAAATGAACAAATATTGACAAGACAGGCTCATGAATAATTGAATACGAGTTTGTCTTTTAATTTGATCTATAGCACATTTATATTGAATTAAATCCGTATTGAATATGGTGTGATAGATATTACCTCGCAGTTATTATCACTTACTTTGGTAAAGTTTTACATAACAGGATCACTGTTATTTAACATTTTTAAATTTAAGTTAATACACTTATTTGCTTTCTTGCCAAGTGTTAAATGAGAAAGTTGATTCCACTCAGATGATTGTATTGAGGTTTTGCAGACACATGACCCCTAACCGTGTGACATTATCTTGTCCATTTTGGTCCTGACAATCGTGGTGACGGTGTAAGATCAAGTAATTAAGGCCACAGCCAAGCAGGCCTAGAGAGTAGTACGTGATCATCTGGAAACCACCAGACGTTAGGGAAAAATGAGTATTCCCAAGTCAGTTGCAAGTGACTCCTGGAGGCAACTGGGAAAATGGTTGCTAAAACCCCAGTCAAACAGGCCAAGAGACCAGTCAGTGAACCCTATTTTTCCCTAGTGACCAACCTGTCCCTTGGGAAAGAGATGTATTCCCCGACCAGTTTACAAAAACTCCCTTGTGACTGCTGGCACAGTTCTGTGGTCATCCATAATTTGCATGGGAAGTGACAGACTTTGTCTACAAACGCTGCCCAGCTTCTCTCTGAGGTGTAGTGAAATGGTGAAAAGTGCTACACAAACCGCAAAGGGAAATCATTTGCCTTCAGAGTAAGTTGGGCCTTTTGAAACATTTTACTACTGCTCAGCTGGTATTTAGCGAGTGTTTGCAGACAAATATGAAAAACTACAGGCAACCGTGGAAATCTGCTAGCAATCCCTGGGGGGTTTTTTGTGCATTACCTTCTTTGCAACCAATTTCACAGAGAGCAGGCAACCTCCAGGAACCGCTGCCAAACACACACTTTCCCCTAGCAATTGCTGGTTGTAGCACGTCCAATATGGTGAGAAAATCTTGAGCAATGTGCACATGACCCCATGTGAGAAACTTTAATACCAAGGTGAGGCTACAGCAAACAGTCAGCAGCACAGGCAGCCTCAAACAGCTAGTACAACCACAGGGTGTAATTTTTTTGTACAGATGAAACAAACAATGTGAAACATCAGAAATATAAGTACACCGGCCAAGCTGTTTCAAAGTATTTTGCATTGCAAACATTGGGCTACGCTAGATGATACAGTTAATGGTTTTGTAGTCACAGTGTAATGCGTCAAACTCGCATCCACTCATGGGAAGGGAAAACAGTAGGCCCACAATATGCAACTGAGAGCTAATGTATGAACAAACAAAATGTCCAAACTAAATGCTTAGATTGTACTAGTCTCCCATGCTAATGTTAGCTAATGTTAGCCATTTTCAAAGTCAATATAGTTAGTCCACTATAATGCAGGCTTAGTATTATATACAGGCAATAGAAAAGATGGACGTCGCTACCATAAGGTCACATGTTGGTTTTTGAAGTCCTGTTTTGAAACTTCAAGATGAGCATTTCCTGATTGCAATAACACAGTTGTGATGAGGAGGGGTCTGACTGTGAGACCACAAGTCGTTAGTCAGTGAGTGTGTGGTTTCATACCATGCTCCAATTTTAAATAAATAAATTTTAAATTTTGTAAACCAAGATTTACAAAATAGACACGAACATATGATTTCATTTTCAAGGTCGAGGTCACCAAAAATTTTCACTAATTTAAAAAATCCCTGTCTCATCATATCTCAGTGAATTTTTCATATATCACAATGAATTTTGGTATTCAGGTATAAACGATTACTGTTGACAATTCATTGTCTTTTTCTATTTTAAAGGAAAGCACACACAATAATGCAAAGTGAACTACAAACCCTACACAAAAATCACATACACATATACAATTCATATCATGGCAAATGTTTGTTTTTCTTTTTTCACGCAGTTTTTTTAGAGGATGCCATTAGGGTACATAAACTGAATAAAATATATCCAGACTATATATGCCATCTGTTCATGTGGATCTATTTTTTTCAATAAAAATATAAAATCATATTTTACAGTTTTTAAAAGCTAATAAAATAAATTTCTCTGTCTTTCTGATCTCGTAATATACGATGGACAACATTGGGTGGTATCTATTGCAGCATCCTATCGGCACATAGGAAATTTGAGGTTGTATGTGCTCTACAGAGTGCACTTCTTGTTTGTTTACTGTGTATGGTTCAATCAAAGTGCTTTAGCTTAATTTACATAAATAGCCTAAATTGACATATTTAACTTTTCCTGATTTTTTGGGGGGTTAAGCAGCCCATCTTTATCTTATCTTATTTATCTCTATCATATAAGGTTTTAAGGATTTTTTTTTTTGACAACTGACAGAAGTGAAAAGAAGACACCTTGATGCTATTCAAAACTAATGGAGAGCCATGAATTGTTTTCCCTTCCTGTCTGTGCATGAGTTAGGCTAATACAACTCTGTCTATTCATATTTATCATAAAGAGATGAAAAAGGCATTGGTTTTCTCATCTAGCTCTCAGCAAGAAAGCAAATGACTGTGGCCTGTGTTTCCCAAATTATCAATATATGACTACCATATTTTCCTTGATTTGGAGAAGCCTATTGTTTTGCTGAAGATCTGACAACAAAAACATCAGTTTTACTGTTGCATATTGCATTATTTTTCATATTTGCAATGTACCAACCCTACAAACCCCACCATCTCCCCAGGCCCCCAACTCTTCCCCCTAAACCCCAGAGAATGCGGAAGTGTAGACCTCGCTCCATTTTTAACCATAAGCTGTTTAATGGCAATATGGAGGCCTTCATTCAGGTATTAGCCCATCTGTGCCCTCTGTCTCTCCATACTTGAGCTCAGCTCTCTCACTAGCAGTCCTTGGGGGTTCTCTTGCCTGTGACCACTCTTTTATCCAGACATTGTCTCACTCATGCACTGACTTTCCTCTTCCTCAATGCTTGTCTTCACATTTTTTTTTACAAAAGATCGGAAAAAGGGAAAGCTGGTCCAGCTTGATGTGAAGATGGTGTATTTTTCAAAAGCACCAGTGCAAGGTTTGTTCTTGTGAGCCCCCAGCCTCTGTACACTGAATTCATTTGGCTATATGTCAGTTGGCCACACAGCAGCTATGCAAATAGACAGATGGCCATATCCACTCTAATGCTAATCAAACTCAGCAGACAAGCAGGGCGTGCACCAACAAAAGAACCGAGCTAAAACGATTAACCAATTAATCGACTATAAAAAAAAGGGGATTTTTGCTTTATTTATTTTTTTTGTATGATTGAATATTATCATCTATATGATTACATGGTCATCAGTGGGCATTTTTTTATAGAACAATTAACAAATCAGTTAGTTAGTCGAGGAAATTCTGTAATTAGCAGATCAATTGATAAAACTCAAACTTAATTTCCTTCCAAGTCAACGAGCTCTTTTTGGCTGTAAAACATGAATTCCCGGATAGGCCCTTCTCCACCCCCCCACCCCAAACTATGCCCTTATGTCTCACACTCCACATGGCACTGATGCTTTGACTGATGCTTTTCTCTCAGGCCAGGCCTCCTCCTTCTCCCTCTCTCTCTGTCTCTCTCTCTCTGTGTAAGATCTGTCTCTCTCACTAACCTGTTGTGGTTGTTGTTGCTTCTCTTCCTCTGTCTACGTGCCTTACTGCTCTCTGCCCAGGGGAAGACGGAATGTCCGTGCGAGGAGTCAGGTACTCTGTCTTATAGCTGGGTGGGATCATCACACCGTGTTTAGTATGCTAACCAACATTTCTGTGCCTCTGTCCTGTTGGGGTTCCTGTGAAAATACTGTAGTAATCACAATTTATGGTGGTGTGCTAATATATATTTGTTTTGCATACTGTGGCTCAGAACACTTAATAACATTTGTTTTAACATTAAGTGATAAACAATATCATTTCAAGCTTTTGATCATAACATCTTGCTAGTATGACTTTTTTTTTTGCTTATTATTTTCTGTTTTAATGCTTCCTGTAGTAATCATTTGATTGTGTCTGTAGGATTCAGGGCAGCCTATACCAGTGGTGGTTGAGAGCTGTGTTCGATACATCAATCTCTATGGTATGTTCCAGTTGTGTTCATATGTTGTTCGCCCACAAATGTTGTTTCTCTTTACTTTACCCCTCAGCCTAAAAAAAAAGGCTGATAGGATATTGTAGTCACACACTTTGTGAAGGCGATAACTCGAGAACATGTGGAAATTGTTACAATAAAATAAACAATTTCCAGTCATGACTAAAAAGACACAAATATTGGGCCACACCTCTTTAATCTTTGGATTCAGGTGTTTTCAGTCCTATTTGTCGGAGAATGGGTCGTTCTAAAGAGCTCACCAGATTCGAGTGTGGTACTGTAATAGCATGTCACCATCGCAACACGTCAGTTCGTGAAATTTCTTCTCTCCTAGATATTCCACGATCAACTGTAAGTGGTATTGTTGCAAAGTGAAGGTTTAGGAAACACAGCAGCTCAGCCGCGACGTGGCAGACCACGTAAAGTTACAGAGTGAGGCCAGCAAGTGCTCAGGCGCATAATGCGTAAACGTTGCCAGTGCTGCAGAGCTCCAAACCTCCTCTCGCATTAACATCAGCACGAAAACTGTGCGCTGGGAGCTTCATGGCATGGGTTCCCATATAGCAGCTCTTGTAGATGTAACGTGTAGGTGACTCAGTACTTTTGTCCTTATGGTACTTATTGTATGTGGATAAGGTCAAATGTGACGTCCTTAATCCTTAACACTTTCTTTCATTGTTTATTGCTACTGCAAAATACTTCTTTAGTCTATCTACTTTCATACCAGACTGCCATAGATTTTTACTTTATGTCTTTAAAGCCTCCTATCTTTAAGCTTGTTGCGTTTACTGTGATACGAAGAAATACATATCCCTGAATGTGGTATAAACTACTGCCATTTGTCCAGTGTAAATTCATAGAGACATTCAACAGAAATGCGCCTGGTTTATTTTTAAGCGGATGTGCCATTTATACTGATACCTTTTCCATTTTAGACTAACGGCTTTATATGTCCGCAGGTCTTCAGCAGCAAGGTATATTTCGAGTTCCAGGATCCCAGGTCGAAGTCAATGATATTAAAAATGCATTTGAAAGAGGTTAGTCCCAGGTCACTTAGCCATCTTCTCTTGATTGATTTTAAATTTCGTTTTGCCCACCTCAAAAGCCACAGTTACTCTCACAGGACTCTAAAGTGCAAATAAAGAGCCTGTGTGCCGTATGTAAGCCTGTAATGGACATGTAAACCATTTAATGCATAATACATGAGAGCAGCATCTTAAATGAGGAAATATAACTGCACTCTTAATGCATATATTAACTTCCCAATTTGAAATGCATATAAAGAATCAGTGCTACTTTACATGAAAGTCTCTGCAGTGAATGAATACTAAGTAGACTGAAAGTGTGTTACATCTACAGGAGAAGATCCACTGATGGATGATCACACGGATCATGATATCAACTCTGTGGCAGGCGTTCTTAAGCTCTACTTCCGGGGGCTGGAAAACCCGCTGTTCCCTAAAGAGCGTTTCGTCGACCTCATATCCACTACCAGTGAGTAGCATTCCAGGAAAACAATGGGAATTTTAATTAGTGTAGCACTCTGTGATTGCCTTTGTTTATTTCTTTACTTTTTAGAGCTTGACTCTGGTGCAGAAAGAGCTCATCATCTTCAGCAGATAATCGTGACTCTTCCGCGGCCTGTGATCATCGTCATGAGATACTTGTTCGCATTTTTAAATCAGTAAGTTTGGTTACTACACATTTCAGGTGTGCAAGATTAAAACAGTGATACTTACCGGTTCTGTTTTCCATAGTCTTTCCCAGTACAGCGATGAGAACATGATGGACCCCTATAATCTTGCTATTTGCTTTGGCCCCACACTGATGCCCATACCAGATGACCAAGATCCTGTGGCTTGCCAGGCACATGTTAATGAGGTCATTAAGACAATCATCATCCACCATGAGGTCATTTTTCCAATCCAGCGAGAGTTGGAAGGACCTGTGTATGAGAAGTGCATGGCTGGAGGGGAGGAATATTGGTAGGTTCAAAACTAGGTGTCCAAAATTCACTGTGCTTTCTCTGCCATTAACAACTTGGAATTGGAAAAATAACTGCATGCAACATTTTCCACTTTACCCTGCCTCTGAACCAATTTGTACAGCTATGTAGATTCTGCACAGTCCTCAATACTCAATTATCTTCTTGGTGTGCAGAAAGTTCAGTCAGGGGGCTACATATCCAGACAGAAACCCAATAAAGGATATTGTTTTTTGTTCTCATAAATACAATAATTATTTTCTATAGTGACTCTAACAAGAAGTGTTATTTTAAAACTGAACGCACGAACAATATGATTGTTGGATAACTTTAATAACCCTCTTCGTAAATGAGCCAAACACTGCAATTAAAGGAATTAAAGATATTAGCTGTTTATTTATTTGTCCTGATCCATCACTTCACTGGAAAATCTGAATCTCACATTTCATTTAGTAGGTAGTTTGGATTTTGTTGTAATTTGTTGTTTACAGTGCATGTGTTACAGATTTAAAAAAACAAAACAAACAACAACAAAAAGAAGTTAGACAAATAATCTTAAAAAGAACTTTTTTCCCTTTTCCCTCACTTGACACTTAATTAGCTACACCTTGCTAGTACTGGGTTGCACCCCTTTTTGTCTTTGGGACTCATTTAATTCTTCATGGCACAGATCCAACAAGGTGCTGGAAACATTCCTCAGAGACTTTGGTCCATATTTACGTGATAGCATCGCACAGTTGCTGCAGATTTGTTGGCAGCACATCCATGATTTGAATCTCTTTTTCTGCCAGTGGTGCTCTGTTAGATTGAGATCTGATGACTGTGGAGGTCATTTGAGTACAGTGAACTCATTGTCATGTTCAAGAAACCAGTTATGAGCTTTCTGACATGGCGCGCTATCCTGCTGTAAGCAGCCATCAGATGATGGGTACGCTGTGGTCATAAAGGGATGGACATGGTCAGCAACATTACTCAGCTAGGCTGTGGTGTTTAATCAATACTCAGTTGGTGGTAAGGGGCCCAAAGTGTGCCAAGAAAATACCCCCCACACCATTATACCACCACCCCCCAGCTTTAACTGTTGACGCAAGACAGGATGGATCCATGCGCTCTCTCTGGTGTGGTCTTTTGCTGCTTGAACCTTGAAGCCCATCTGCTTCAAGGTTCAATGTGTTGTACTTTCAGAGATGCTTTTCTGCCTACTTTGTAATGAGTGATTAATAGAGTTACCGTTGCCTTCCTATCAGCTCCACGCAGTGTTACCATTCTCCTTCATTTCACC
>JAVDPK010001696.1:69749-98252 GCA_034780415.1 Cichlasoma orientale | reverse complement strand
GTGTGTGTGTGTGTGTGTGTGTGTGTGTGTGTGTGTGTGTGTGTGTGTGTGTGTGTGTGTGTGTGTGTGTTGAGGGGTTATCTTTTCCCCTGCCTTTCAGTATGCAGTTGTCACTCTTCCAATTGTTATTTCTCTCTTTAATATCGCTGCAAATCTCCGTGTACTTATTGGTTTACTGATGTATCTTTTCATTTGTCCACATCAGCATGTCTGCCTGATGTTATCCCATAAGTCTGATCTCTGTGAGAAAGCTGTGCATTGCCTCGAAATATTTGCACCAGAGACATTATCAATCACATTAACCGGTCTCTAATGACTGATCTAAATAAGTAGAACATAAATAATTGTCCAAGTTTAATAAGAGCATCTGCATACACTGTTAGTCTATTGCCAAATTGATCCTAAGTAAATGCAGAAAAAGACAAATTCTTTGCTGTTAATCTGTTCGTGTACTCGCATTAAGAGGGTATTAGAGACAACCACTTCATCTATTATGAAATGGCATTTTCTCCTTATATAACGATGTTTTAACTGGGTTCAGTCTTACTCACAGTGCTTTCATAAGTGAACAGAGGCAGAGCATAGAGGCCAGAACCCACAAAGTCAAACCCACAATGTCTGTGCTCAGACTGATGAGTGTCTTTAGGTAGGTATCTCATATTTATGTAAAAAAATATTTAGCTCGAATACCTCAACAATACGCCAGAAGGACTTTTAATGGAGAGGTTTGCTGTTGATTCATGTCTGCAGGCCAGCCTATCAGCCTCACGGCACCTTTTGGGGGCTTTTTCTATTAAAGTAATTATTATAACTATACAGTATATTAGTTTATGTTAACAGAATACAGAAAATTGCTAAAAAGAAGAACTCCAGTTTATATGAGTGTGTATAGCTCCTGAATGTTTTTGACCCGATAATAAAATGTATCTGATTTGTAGAGACCAATACACCAAAAAAGTGTGCACATAAATTTTATACTTCTGATGTACAGCACAAATACATTTTCACTGTTATTTATTGATGCTATCAAAATACCCAGTATTTATTTGCACATTTAAAGCAATAACAAAAACTCGTTCCTGAACAAAAAAGTATTTCCTCCTGTTTGTGTACAATAAATAACATTTACAAAAATTCCTGCAACATAAATACAACATGTCCACATTTGATTGTGTAATTACTGGTGTTGATAAACTAGATGTATTGATTGCAGATGAAGAATAACTTTACATTAGACTAGCTAATTAAAATTAGTGTTCCTTAAGGACTCCTTTGCTTTACCACAGTAACAACCTTTTCAAGAAACTAAGTCCATGCAGTATTTTTCTGAGAGTCTTTACAGAGAAGATTCAAAGACAATAACAGGCTTTTTTTTTCTCTGTATGCTCCAACTCAGTTGTTATTGCTGTGTGCAAAATTTGTTTATGTCACATTACACACAGTCTTTAAATAACTTTATCCCCCCATTCAGTTAATTATCTGTGGCACAACACTTGAAGTACAGTGCAGTCTAAATGAACTCCTCTGGAATCTGTCCTGGTATCCTGAAACCAGTCTGCCCAGTTTGATCCAGAGTGCTTCTAGGACTGGGAGTGGCAAAGCTTGGACGTGTCTCTAAACTGCAGCTGGTCCTGTTGAGGAACTGCAAAAAGTTCTCGTGGCCTGAGCCCTCCTGGCTGGATACCGGCAATTCCATTGGCCGAGCTGAGTAGCAGCGCCTTAGTTTACAAAGCTCTTCCCTGATTTGCCGGTTTAGTAGCCCATAGAAAAAAGGGTTAATTGCAAATGAGGAATATGCCAGCCAGGTGACTGTTTCTTCCAGGTCATTAGGGATCTGGGGTGTTGCATCCAATATCAGATGGAGCCGGAAGGCAAAATAAGGCAGCCAGCAGAGTAGAAACTGGCCAACAATGACCACGAGAGTGAGAGCAGCCTTACCACCACCAAAAGGCCGGTCTCGGGTAATCCCGCGAGGGACACTGCGAGTTGTGATGATGGTAGTCTGACTGTTTATTGAGTCAGAGCGATGCTTCAGTTGACTGTTTGTCCAGGAAGGCAGAGGTCCATGCTGCCGGGCAGCCACACGGGCCACCTTGTAGACATTACAGTAGACAGCAAAAATCACCACTGATGGCAGACAGAAACAGGTGACACTGAAGAGCACAGAGAAAATCCGCCTGTGGTCACTGTGGCTCCAATACAATGAGCAGTGTGCAGCACTGATGGAGCTCAGGCTACCATAAGACGGCCATCCGAACACAGTGGACAACCCCAGCCCTGCAGAAGCCACCCACACTGTCACCATCACGGCTGCAGTCAGCTTCAGTGTCATCTTGACCTCGTACCGCATGGGATGGACAATGTAGTAATAACGCTCCACACTAATAGCTGTGATGGTGAAGATAGAGGCCGCTATGAGGATTACATTGAGGAAGACATAGACCTGGCACTCCAGCACAGTGAACACCACACCAGCAAAGTAGGGGGAGCTGGACACAATGCCAAGAGGCATGAGCAAAATGGCACACAGAAGGTCCACTGTACAAAGATGGCACACAAATACAAATTTCCTGAGGTGAGAGGCTTTGATGACAACCACGAGAACAGCAGTGTTGGCCAGAAGCGCCAGAACATTCAGGGTCACCATGAAAAATAATCCCATGAGGTCCTTGAGACGTATTTGTGGGTTGGGAAAATTTCCCAGCTGTCTGCTGGGAGCAGAAGGTACTGGTGCCCAAGCAGCGGCGCTTTCATTGTACTCAGTCACAAATGAACCGTTCTCCTCCATGATTCATACTAAAGATTTCAGAGTGAAAATCTGTATTCCAGTCTCCCCCATTGTTAAGTGATGAGAGTTCTTCAGACGTCAAAATAAATACGCTTCACCTCTGTAAAGACAAAATAAAGAAAATTGTATATTATATCACAAAAACACATGACAAACATTTTAAAAGAAGGAAGAATTATCACTTACAGCATACCTTGAAACACCTGTAATGCATACATTGGGGAGGGGGTATTTAATACCTTTTAGACCTTTTTTTAACTGATAAATTCCTGACATGTTTCCAACTTGAAACCTACAATTTGTAACATACGTGGCCTTTTGAGATCACCCTAATAACATCACTACAACATCAACAGCAGCTGACAAAGCTCATCCAGAGCCACAGAAGCCACAAATTTATCATTAAATTGATCATAACTCATGTCACTAACTGCAGCTGATATACTGTACTGTGAAATATATGAACATCCAGGGATACCCACTACAACCTTCAACACACACAAGTTCACCTTATTAATTGGACTGATTAAGCTGGGACACATTTTGTCTCTATAGTGAGTGGGAAACATGATCAATAGGAATAATTCATGGACATGGACACTGTGTCTCTCCTCCATCCATCCCCGTCCTTTAGAAATTAAAGATAATGAGCATGCTTGTTTTAGCCCAGCTGCAGGGAACCGCCTGCATTGATTAGTATGTGTTCAGTGTCACCCTTCACCATACCATGAAAGAGGAGATCTTTTACCGGAACACGTCTGACCCTTAATCACTGGACAGTCTAGAAATAGGATATAAACAATGCAGGAAATGTAATATTAATTCTCTTACACTTGTTTTCACATCTGTGTTGCCTTTCATGCGTCTCCCCATAAATGTACCTAACTATCTTGTTCTGATAATCATAATCAGGTTTCAGACCGTGGAGGATGCTGTGTCCTAAATACATGTGCTCTCTATCCACCGGTTATCCACTGATTCTCTGTGCTGCTGTAATCTTCTGCGGTGGACAGCTATTGGCATGCCAAATTTGCACTGAGATTTATCCCCACGAACGACTAGTACATGTACATTCTCATACATATTATATAAGGGTGTCCTCATTCTCATCATGTTCCAGTTGCAGCCCAGCATATGTGATATTCTTCAGTCCACAATTTACTTCTGAACTGGTTCATTTTTTCCAGCCACTGGTCAGTTTCCACTTATTTAATTCACTGAAGCTTCTGTAGTTATTTTGTACTTATTTTAACAGACTTTTGTCTGATTTTGTCTCTTCTCTTGTTTTTTTTCTTCAAATTATACTTTTTAAAAGCAAATAACAAAACAAAAAACCTAACATCCTAAGAATTAAACGTACCCTGTATAAATTTATTCAGATATACAATTTCTATCTTAATTAAGTCTTCAAAGCTATTTTGATGTATTTAAGCTGATGTAATGCTGGTGATAAGCATTTATTTTATTACCTGACATTACTGTTAAATTGGAATTGCATAAAAAAAGCAATATAATTTCAGAATGATAAGCAATTCTTATTAGATTTAATTAGGCCTCTGATGACCATTAACCTAGCCCTGTCTGATACAAAATAAATGGCACTTCAGTGTGCAGCTGCAAAAATATCCATCTTCATCCATGTGCTACAGTATGTTGAAAAGCTTGAAGTTCATATGTTCAGGTTAATAATTTCATTCATTCATTTAGAGCAAGTTCACTGGAGGGTAACATTTCACCAGCATGTAATGTACTGGGACTTGGATTTTAAATACGTGGTAAAACCTATGAATCAATGCACAATGCACAGTTATATTCTTTCCACTAGCTGAAGATGATCATGTTTTTTTTCCTGAATTTATTATGACATAATTTGAAACATAAAATCCTTTTTAACTCTGGCAATCGGTAAACTTGGTGCTAAACTTCCTCAATTTTAGGAACTTTTATGTATCAGAGAAATTTCCTAAACAAATTTTTTAAGAATTTTAACAACATAACAAATCAACAAAATAAGTAAATATTAAAATACGAATAAGCACTCGAGTCTGTTGCAATTGATTTTTCTTTAAGTAATAAACCCATCAAATAGATTTACTTAATATATCTTCCCTCACATCAAAGTTAGAGTTACATAATACCAACATACTTACATCAAAGCACTTTCATTTTGAACATTTTACGTCCTCCAAAAAGTTCTTGTAAAGTAGAAATCTTCCAAAACAAGGTGATATGCCTGTAACTTTGAAAAGCATCAAATTCAGTGCTCAGGTGTTGCTGCAGGTGCATAACAGTCCGCCGGGAACTGTCCTGCCGTGTTGCAACTTCTCATGAAAACAGCTGATTTCCACCAGAAAAAAAAAAGACTATTGAGACTTGAAAGAGGACCCCTGGGAGGGCTGATGGGATCAGAGAGAGGTGATGTGCTGTGAATCCTCTGAGGCAGCCCAGCTAGCTTGAGGGAAAGGAGGGGGAGGAGGAAGCGGAGGAGGAGGAGGGTGAGAAGCCTGCCTTTGGTTGTTCAAATCACATCTTTCAAGCGAAGATGACTGCATCAAACCGCCTTCCACTGACATTAACCATGTCCCACACACACTGTCTTTCATCAGTCAGTCAGTATGTGACTGTGACTGTTACACACTGTTCTTTTTCTTACACATGTGCCTCTATTCTCTTCCTATCTGGAGAGAATGAGGACATTGGTGTATTAGTTGAATGTACTGAGTCATTTACCATGTAACGCACAGTGGTTTCTCAATTTCTTTAAGTGAGTTTCTATTTTTTTGTCCAATAAAGTAATGGAAACCTTTCACAACCACTGGAGTGGATCAAAACTTCCAGAGCAGCAGGAAACAGGGCTCAGCACTGCCATCTGCTGGCTGAGGGGTAAACATACAGTAGGTTATTATGGTGATGGAAGAAGATAAAATAAAAATATATAACATCAGCTGAAAATGTTTATTGTTCCTTATACTGAAGCACAGAGAACACATGATAAACATTTTGAAAGAAGGAAGAATGATCACTTACATCATACCTTGAAACACAGTATCACCTGTAATGCACAAGTTGGAATGAACAGGGCACAAATGAGATCCCCGTCCCACATACATATACAAAGATCAGCTGACTAACACTAGTAAAACAGGTTATTTAACAACAACAACCACTGGCTTAAATACAGTAAGAAGACCAAAAAAAAAAGAACACTTGTTTACAGGATTAATGGTTACACGTGGCAGTTTATAGTGCTATCGAATGCCTGGGTGCAGTCACCATGTGACACTCTTAAAACAAATAACAGACATCAACTGCTGTCAAAGTCAAAAATATATACTTGTTCTTAAAAAATAAGAACAAAGTACTAGATTTTACTGCTGAATAAACTATACGTGGACCAAAAAAGGCAATCTGTGACACATTTCTATCAGACATGAAACACGTGTGCCCAACAGACAACGACAGAGCTAAAAGGCTATAACTGAGAGTCACTTGTCATTGCGCCGTCCTCCGGCAGAAGCGAGGCATCTTGGCAAAAGCTTTGCTCAACATTAACTCTGTGTTCTGTTTTCCCCAACCCCAGTCTCTTCTTCAATAATTTATCCTCATTGTTCAACTTTGTGCGGATTGCGGTTTTTATTTGGCTGCTGTCAACACCAAACTTGGCTGCCACGTGATCTGGAGGAGAAAAAAAAGAAAAGAAACCTCTGGTTATCAAATTTGTACAGCTACAAAGAAGGCTGCTGTTCCTAAAGTATCCATAACATTCTTTTCCTTACCAATTAAACTTTTCAAAATCTCCGGTGGGAGCTGTGGCTTGTGGCAGTCCTCTCCTGTAAAGGTATTCCTACGGCCCTGCAGAGAGTGGGTGGCCAGGGTTTCTCTGTCGAAAAGTATCATCAGCATTGCTGAAGTGTACTTCTTGTAGTCTGCAATTTCTGCAATGCGCTCATAAAGATTTTTTGGCACTCGAAGATTCTCGGAGAGATAGAGGAAGTTGTGATCATCCTGAAAGGAAAAAGAGAAGTGTTTGTTACAAAAAATATTAAGTTGCATTAACAGTTTTGTCTGACTGAGCAACTTTTTAAAAACGTATTACTGCCAGTGAACCTGAGCTTAAAACCAATGCGCATTTTAAAGCAATGACATAAAACTAGTTCTCCTAAGAATATAAACTGATAATAAACTGATCGATCTGCCCACTCAACTGTGCAAAGACAGTACCAAGTATCCAGCGCGCAGGAGCACTGACCTCTGGTATATTATGAACTGCTCTCATCTCTGCCTCAGGCTCAGTCAGGAAAGAGATCGCTTCATCAGAGTTTTGTGGTGCAACTGCTGCTTCGCCTCCGTGGAGAACATGATCCAGTGTGACCCGCAGTTCATGTGCTGTGTGCCTCATCTGCATCATTAGCGTGTTCATCTCTGAGAAGAATTCAAAACCACAGAGCAAAGGTATTCATCACACAAATTATTTCATTACATGTTTACAACACAGACTCAGGGATGTGGCTGGAAAATTAAAAAGACTGAAAGATCCAAATTTCCCCTTCATACATGCTGGCTATGGAGCAGACAGTTACACAAACATATAGTTGGCAACTTATTAAATACTCACATTTTACCTTTAAATTTTAATAGAAGCCTGTTATTGTTGTTAAGATGTTAAGAATTATGCACTTTGGCACTTATTCTAGTTTAATGGGCTCAAATTAAATCCATAAGAATATAATAAACTTAATTAAAAGGTAATAATTGCTTATTAAACAAATGTAGGCAACTGTCATATTATTCAACTTGACTTGAGCTACTGAGCACTGATTGTTCTGCTACAGTTCTTGTGCTAAAATTCTTGAGCTACCCTCATTTCTTTATATTTTGCTAGGAAAATAGGAAATATTTGCAATGATTTATTGAAACATATGCAAGCATTTATGAAAAATACAGTATATAAGCTAAAAAATAGAGATTATACAATTCTAACAAGCTTGAAAATCAATATTTGGTGTGACCACCTTTATTCTTCAACACAGCCTGAACTCTCTGAGGCAGCTTTCTTCTCATTTCTTTAAGCAGTCTTCAGGAACAGTTCTCCAGGCTGCTTGAAGGACATTCAAAGCTCTTCTTTGGATGTTGGCTGCCTCTGTTTTGTTCTCTGTCAAGACGATCCCACACTGCTTCAATAATGTTAAGGTCCGGGCTCTGGGGAGGCCAATCCATGACTGAGAGTGTTCCATTGTGTGTTTCTCTATCCAGGTATGCTTTTACTGCATTGGCAGTGTGTTTGGGATCATTGTCATACTGAAAAATGAATCTATTTCCAATTAGATGCTTTCCAGATTATACTGCATGGATCAAAATCTGATGATCTGAAGCAAAAGTTTCAAATCTGGATTCATCACTCCATCAGACCTGTTGCGCCTGATTTTCAGTCCAGTTCTTGAGTAATTTGGCATCCCTCAGCTTTTTCTCTGTTTCCCTTCCTTAAGAGTGGCTTCTTGACAGCGACCCCAAATGTTCCCTTATCAAATTTTTATAGGGACACACTGCACACCATGCTGAGATATGCCAAGTTTTCAGCTAATAGTTCCAGAGGAATCACCTTGTTGGTGCAAAAATACTATTTTATGTCTGTCAAACTGTGTTACCTTTGGAAAGAAACTGCAACAAATTAAGTGTTTTTGAGACAGGCTGCTAGTAAAAAAGTGACTAAAGATACAGTTTCACATTGGTTCTTTGTTAAGCTGTCTGGTATCTGTAGACACAAAACTGGCTCATTCCTTGAGTTAGGTGCCTTTTTGTCCCTGAATGATTCATAAGCCAGTTTTGAGTAAGGCTTAACAAAGAAAAACATTCCTCTGAAAATGGTCAGGTACAAAAACTCGACTGAAAATGAGTGAAAAAGCAGCCAATGTCCAAATTTAAACTTTGAAAGACCTTCAGAAAGCCTGGGGAACTATTTCTCAAGAATGCTTTAAAAACACACACACACACACACACACACACACGAAAATCAAGCTCCTTGGAATCAAAATGTAAAGAAATGAGGGTGACTCAAGACTTTTGCACAGTATTGCAGATCGATGAAATACCCAAACCAATTTCCCTATAATAAGTATTAAATTGTTCTTTCTAGGAATGTTTTATTCAGAAATGTTATTACTCAACCATTGGGAATTATTGTTGGCATTCATTTTAATTTATTATTTGTTTGTTGGTCAGTTGTGTGCTTAACTGTTAATCGTAAACTGGATCCTGTTCATCTTTGTGCCATTTAAACCTGCCAAATGCACAAAAATAGGACACGGATTCAGCAGTGGTTGCTGTAATGCGTGGGCTGCAATCAAAATTAATGTCGTCTTGATGGGATTTTTAAAGGATATTAACTAACTGATTGATTGTTTAGTCATTTTTTCCACCCACCTTTGAGTTCCCTCAGCTCTCTCTCTGCCAAAATTCTGCATCTGCGTTCATATTTCAGTTGTGCCTGCAGCTGCTCTATTTTCATGAGAAGGCTGATGGTGTCTGTTCTGATGCCCGGGCTTGCAACATTTTCTTCATCAAATTCAATAGTTTCAGGCTGCCACAAGAGAAGAAATACCATAAACAAATTCCAAGATACACACCGGTTGTTTACACTGATAATTAAATAGTTAATTCTCACGTCAGTGTTGGGAAAAGGTGAGTAGCTGGCCTCTTCAGCAAGCCTGAACTTATCCTCCCCTGAATGACAGCCAAACTCTTGCGCCTCTGTAACGTTATCGATCTTTATCATCTTCATGGGTGGCTGTGCCGGAGTCGCACCTGCGTCTCTTTTGGGTGGCATGATGGGGGGGAAACAATCTGGGAAGAGTAAAAAAAAAAACGCACGTTGACATATCAAGTACTGCTTCTTTTCTGGACGGGACGGACTCAAACTTAGAGTCTAACTTTTTTTTTCCCGGTCACTCAGCGAAGGTCTCTGTTGGTTTTAAACTCCCTCATGCAAAAACATAAGAAGAAAAAAAAAGGTTTGCAGTTAACGTTGCATCCCCCTCCCGCTGCCTCATCACCCCTCCTACTACTACTACTAGCCTCCAGCTGCTGCTGCTGCTGGAACCACTGAGTGATGAAAACTGTATTTTCTAATACACGTGATATTTACTGTGCGATAGTTTAGAAGAGCCTCACCTCAGGTTGAGCTCAACGACAAACTGTAAACACAGTCGCTGAGGAGGACAAAGGCAGTGCAGTACATGGAAATACTGCGTAGTAAAGGAAGTAGTAGTACTACTGCAGTAGTACAGTACATAGATCCTGATATAATTAAGTCAATTCTTTAACAGCCGCGCACAACATTTTCTGTTAAATATGTGTGAAATACTAATCTTATGTTTACCTTCCACTGTGTGTGGCGCGCACATTTATGGGATTACTGTGTTGTCAAATGCATATTTTTACAATTATGTGCGGAACAAAGCTGCGAAAACTTATTCCCCGAGGGAAGTATTTCGACCCAGCACAGTTTCCTGTTCGTCGAAATTCCTACATTGACCAATTAAAATCCAGAATTTTAATAAAGGGCGGAACGCCATTGCGTGTACGTGACAATAAGCCAATCGCTGTGAACTCACGGCCCGTTTGAGCTTCCTAGTTCGGTTGCAGTCTACCCATGTGGGTTCAGTGTTGACTTGTGGTTTGAGAAAGTTGGAGAGTTAACTCTGCAGTTATCGTCTGTTTTGAAACGCTGCTTGTCGCGTTTCACCATGTCTTCTTCATTCTTTATAAAGACTAAGGAAAACAACAAGTTTGCTAAGAAGGGGAAAAATGCGGCTGGCACGAAGCGAAAGGTAGGTGAACTGATATGTTAGCAGGTAAGCTAAACCGCAGGGATGACTGCATGCTCTTTGGCTGATTGGGTTTGGGTAAATCGGCGTCTTTTTCCACCTCTGTTGCAGGGTGATGTGGATCCCACCGGAAAGAGCAAAGTACGAGCGAAGAAACCCAGCTCAAAATACAACGAGGAGATTTCTAGCGACTCTGAGACGGAGAGGTGCATTTCTAAAGGGGGCTATACGTTAATCACATGCTTTATGTCCAATAAAATGAAAGCACGAGTCTTAAATACCTTTGTGGCGTTTTTTTTTCAGACCCACAGCGCCAAAGAAAAGCCAGTCCACCGAGCAGATTGAGTATGAGGAGACTCCACAGGAGAAGAAGCTCAGATTGGCTAAACTTTACCTTGAGCAGCTCAAGGAAGAAGGTAAACTTAGGTCAATCACACAGACATAATATTGAAGTCCATCATTGCAGTCATTGGCAGAATGTATTAACTGAGGACTTCTTATCTTCAGAGGAAAATAAAGCAGAAGAAGCTTCCTTTGAGACTGATCTAGTTGCAGGAAGACTTCAAGAAGAAGTGGTAAGAAGTTTTTTTTGAGAGTGAAGGTACGAAGCCCATTCAAATGGGAATAATGGTATCGGGGGACCTTATGACCCTTGCTCTCCCAGTTGCATGGGATAAGCTATGTCTCATTGTACTAACAGTTACTAAGATTGTCCACACACATGGAAAATATTTGGTTGCCAACTCAAGATTACAAACAGCTTGTTCAAAGAAAGCAAAAGGCTCCTTACCTCATGCCATCCATAGCATTCATCCTGTCATCCTTTGAGAATTCCCTTTTCTGGTGGATTTGAACTTATTCCCTGTGTGAATGGATCTCCTTGCTGGGTAGTAACATAAGCTTCTTGAATTTGTAGCAGAATGCTCTCCAAGCTTTCATTTATAACTGCCAGTGCCGCCTTCACTGTTTGTGTGTGTGTGTGTGTATGCGTGTTGGGATCTGCAGGGGCATAACTAAAATGCCAGATTGCACAGGACTAATGTTCCTGAAATATGGTAATTCACTGTGGAATTTTCACTATACAAATTATGGATATGGAGGAGTTACACAGAAGTAAAATCAAAGACAACAGTTGCAAATTACAAGAGATAATATTAGTCCCATACTAACCATTGCTTTAGACTTCTGTGTTGAATGTTTGTAGAACCTACAACGTAGCCTATGACGTAACCTACGTGAGTGGCCAATGCTGTTGCCAGCATTTATGCTTGTGTGTGGCGATAATTACCTTGTGGTCATGTCCTGGTGTTTTATATGCGATGCCAGTTATAATTGAAACAAATAAAATCCTGGGACTTTTTTCCTCTCTTGCCCACTCTTTGTTATGGGCTTTTTTTGTTGTTTTTTTTTTTTTTGTTTTTGTTTTGGAGACAAACATATTTGTCCCGCAAGTTTTTCCATTCTTTGTATCTTTCTTCTTCTACTACTACTACTACAACTACTACATCGATTCCAATAGGTTTTTCCCTGCAGGAATTTGCTGATATCTGTGAGACCTTATATCATGGAGATGATTATTATTCTCTCAATAATAAATTCAAAAACTGCCGTGAAAAAGTAGAAATGCATAGGAGGAATTGACAGTACCGAAGAGGTGAATCACAATAGTTGACATGATTTATAATTACATTTCCAGGGAGGTGCATGTCAGGCTACAGTGTAGGTTAGTGCGACGGGTTTCTGAGGGGTTTGCTGTAATGTCATTCCTGTGCCATAGATTCAACACAGAAGTCTAAATCAACTCTTAATAGTGTGAAAGGTGTGAAAGCTAATGTCTTCCTCTCTTTTCAGAGCTTTGTTCCATCCACTGCTCTTCCCATGATTTTTCAGTTTAGTTAGGCCACAGTCTAGTTTCAGTTTCACGACCAAGTCAGTGTAAATACAGTGATCTCTAGATCCAAAAAAAAAAAAAAAACTGAGGTAAAAATTTTGATGTGCTCATCTGGGTTGTATTTCGGTAATTTATAAGAATTTGCAACTCGACATTTTATGATTAGATGTGGACATTTTTCCCTTTGCTTATAAATAGTTTAATTTCTTAGAGTCAAATATTTTAGTTGTACTTAATCATATCTTTCCATGAGACTTCTGAAGCCTTTGTCTTTAATACTGTTATTTATTTTGACTTTAATGATGATCTTGGGTTTATCATTATTGATATTTCGGTGAATGTGATTTATTTGTATTTTTTTTTCTCCCATCAGCTTGAACAGAAAGGAAAGCTCCAGCGACTCATCGCCAAAGATGTAAGTATGAGAATTTTGATCCCTTTAATCCTGCGGTGTGTCTAATAAACAGTGTGAGTTTGATTTTATGTTCTTTCTATTTTTGTTTTAGCTCATACCACCAGATCCTTCGGAGATCAGGATGTTCAGAGGACACAAACTTCCAATTACTTGTCTGGTCATATCTCCAGATGACAAGTACATCTTTTCTGCTGCCAAAGACTGCTCCATCATAAAATGTTAGTATATCGTTAATCCTTCTAAAAACTTTGTTTTAACTCCTTTTATAAAAACGTACATTTAATTAATTTCCCAGTTCTGAAAGCTAATACTTTGTTTTTGCTGTCTCAAATACCGTTTTCTCTTTAGGGGATGTTAAGTGTGGTAAAAAACTACACACAATACCTGGTGGGAGGAAAGGTACAGAGGATCGGCATGTGGGACATACAGCCCACATCCTGTGTATGGCCATATCATCAGATGGGAAATACTTGGTGAGTAGTCTTTCCCCAGCAAATTCCTGCTTTTGCTAGTTTTGGGGAAAGAGAATATTGTACCACTCTTACCAAAGTGTGACAGTGGAGTGTGACCATAACGTCTTTGTTTACATGTTTTTAGGCCACTGGAGACATGAACAATCTGATCATGATTTGGGAGGCAGAAACGTGTAAACATTTGTATAAATTTACAGGACACAAAGGTCCTGTGTCGGTATGTTCCTAATTTCTTTTTTTTCTCCACTAGTTGGCTACAATTTTGGCCCTTTTTATACAAAATATGTGTATAGGTGATCCTGTTGGCCCTCTTGTAACAGCAACTTCTTTTTCTTTCTCAGGGTGTTTCATTCCGGAAGGGGACTCATGATCTGTACAGTGCCTCTCATGACCGCTCCATCAAAGTGTGGAATGTGGATGAGAATGCATATGTAGAAACTCTGTGAGTAACCAATCAGAAGATTATTTCTTACTGTCCAACACTTTTGTTTGTCTTTAATGTGTGAAATGAACTGTGGCTGTGAATTCCTGTAGCTTTGGCCATCAGGACTCAATCACAGGACTGGACAGCCTGAGCCGTGAACGCTGTGTGACTGCAGGTGGACGGGATGGCACTGTACGGGTGTGGAAGATAGCAGAGGAGTCTCAGTTGGTGTTCCATGGCCATGAGTGAGTCTTTGTTTCTTATTTATATTTCTGTCTTGCTTGTTTGCACCAGTGTGCACAAATTCAGCGGCGTTAATGTCTTATTTTTACATTCATACACTGATTCATTTATTCAGTCATTGCACTGAAATGTTCTTACCCTGCATGGAAGAATAAGTGTGCATACAAAATTACCATCAGATTCATGAAATTGGCACACGGGGCTATTTTGTTCTCGATACCGTGCGTAGGTTAGTGAATTAGACCCGTTCTAAATCTGCGGGCTTGTGCTCGCTGTCTGCAGTCTGCATACTATCTGCATACCACCATGTCCTCATTTCTCTTTATAAGGAAACACATTTCTAAGGCAAAATGAGAGCCCAGCTGAAGAAACTGAAACAATAGAGCCTGAGATGGAAGCCAGCTTTCCAAAGTGTTTCCGCAGGAGTGAACAGTTGTTTATTTATTTAAAATACAAAAAGTAATGCTTGTGCTTAAATACATATGCTGAATATTGTTCCCCCCCTGAGACACTGACTGTGGCTCAAGTTAAAAGTTTTGACATTGAAGTTGATGTTTGTTCTGCATATTTTTAACTTATGGTGTTTTGGAAAACTGTAAATAATGGCCAAAAAGAAGAAACAATAATAAGAAAATATTGATGAAGCACAAATTTGTGTGTTCATGGGCAGATTTGTTTGTAAGCGCTGTTTGTGAATGAGTCACATTGTGTGTAAATTATTCTTTAATAATGTAGTTGACACATTTGCCTTACATGAAAAAGATCCCTAGTTTAAGACTAGGAAGAGACACAAACCCAGCCTCAAGCTACTCCCAGAGCCGGTCCCAGGCTGGGGTAAATGAGAGGGTTGTGTCAGAAGGATATCTGGCTGTGCCAAATCAAACATGCAGGTCCATTCTGCTGTGGCAAACGCTTGGAAAGTAAGGGAGCAGCCAAAAATGTCCAAAAATTCATACAAAATTCCTCACGAATGATCTTACTCTTCTGCTGCTGGCACTGTACTCTCATATAGAAGGAAAGTTTCACAAATATGAAACTAATCAAATTATTTAAGAGGATTATCTGTAACTTCCCCTCTGATCACAGTTTGGTTTTTTATTGTCCAACTAACATTAAACATATTTTCTCTGTTAGCCAGAGGTTTGTATAAAATCCTTCAATATTTGAAAATTTTTCATTCTGAAAACTTCACATCACAGTTTAATCTTAATCGACAATAATAGATATTTTTTCTCAAACTTTGTTTTCCTTTAAGCACGCAGTGAGACTGACAGCTCTGATTTTGTTGTCTTTTGTTAAGTGGTTCAATTGACTGTATCCAGCTCATAAACGAGGAGCACATCATAACAGGAGCAGACGATGGGTAAGGCATCACTGCTGTTTTATGTTCATTGAGATTTTGTCTCGCTCAATTTATTTAATTTTTTCCCCAGGCTGTAATGGTGTTAGACTGATTCATGTTTCTCTTTTGTGTCTTCTCTCAATTTTCCCAACGACCTCAGCTCTGTGTGTCTTTGGAGTGTCAACAAAAAGAAACCTCTCAGCACAGTGAAACAGGCTCACGGTTGCCATGGTGATGCAGGGCTGGAGCAGCCTCATTGGGTCGCTTCAGTGGCGGCACTTCAGAACTCGGATACCGTTGCCTCAGGTGCCTCTAGCTGTGAGAGCTTTTTAATAACACATACACCTGTTATTATGTGCAGGATGATTTAAATAGTGTTTCCCAGGTATTTGAATGCAAATGTGTTCAGTGCAAGCAGTAAATGCGGTCATGAAATGTCCCACTAAACAATGCCTCGACTGAGGTTTCCTGTTTAACGAAGCTGTTGTGATGTTTGATGTTTAACAGTGGTTCTTCTTTACAGGTTCCCACAACTCACAGGTGACTGTGTGGAAGTGTGGCCAGAATTATCGTGGGCTGGAGCCTGTATTCAGTGTACCAGTGGTAAGCAGTTAACCACCTCCTCTCTTGTGAAAAAGTAACAAAAAAGAAATTATATAATAAACCTTATAATGCATTCCATGCGGTATGTTTATTTTCATCTTTACTTTCCTGCCCAGTGTGGTTTCGTCAACAGTCTGAAGTTTTCAAGCAACGGTCAGTTCTTGGTGGCAGGAGTTGGACAGGAGCACAGGTAAGACTCATGTTTCCATAGAAACTAAAGTTCCTGAACACTAATGAAATGTCAGTGCAAGTTCATCTTCAGTGGACAAAACACCCACTAGATGGCAGTATTAAGCCGTCTCTAACATTTTCCCGGAATTTTCAGGTTTCTTAAGTCATAACTTTCACATGCCTAATGCAGTAACTGACTGAAGGAAACCCAGGAAATTTATTATTAGATAATGTCACACTTGTTATATATTTTAGAAAAATGTATGTGAAAATAGATTTAATATGTTGTGGGGGAAGGTTAAAGTATGTTCATAATTATAGATTTTACAGATTTTTGCTCACTTGAATGAAGAATAAATGTGTTTAGCGTATTCTGTATAAACAAGACTGTACAGAATTAAATGGTAAACTGGCTGCAGACTTAAACACCAGAGATGTTGTCTTGCTGTGGAACCGTGTTTCCAAATTTTTTAAAATAAATAACAGAAGAATACAATGTCATTCAAGTCATTTAAGCCCTTTATGTACTTAAAAATACTACAAATATGACTTGTAAAATGTTAAAACTGGCTAATTGCATTTGAACTTTTCTTTAATTTGATGGTAGCAACATATGAAAAAAAGGTGTCCCTGACAGGGACCTTTGCATCAGCACAGTACATTCCCACTGTGAACAGTACTTTGTAAATGTTTGTAAACTAAGAGTAATTGCAGCACAAATGTGTTCCTTGCTTAATGTAGTATTTGAGCTGCTCCACAGTTCAGGACCTCCTTAATTAATCCAAAACCTATACATGTTAAAAACTAGAGCCTGACAAAGAGAGGATTTCTAAGATCGATATAATGAGAGTGATTTTAAAATATATCAGTGGATGTTTTTATTTCAGGCGCAAACCAGAAATGGATTTACTTTTAAAATTTTTATTTATCAGCCAAAATGATGGATCAACAAATGGCTCATATCAGCTTGCTTATATATCAGTCGGCTCTGTTAAAGACTAATGGTGCCTTCCTAGATGCGCGGGTTACTGATGCCATGTGCGCTAATGCTTCCTTATAGAACTGTTTTTAAACTGTGCACTGAAGACAAACCAGGTGGTCCTTTTCTTCTTTAGTTAAGAAGGTGCAGCATCCATGTTTTCCAGAAATGCTTGATTCATCAGAGCACTGGAGTGTTTTTTACTTTACTTGAGTCCATCTGAAATGAGCTCAGGGCCGGGAAACAGCTTCTGCATTTCTCCATCACTGTTTATTCCCTCATGGATTTTTCTTAGCATGGTAGAGTTTTAATGAACTGGCAGTGATTTTTCAGAAGTGTGCCTGAGTCTGTGCATCGATTTCCACTTCAGAATTGTCTTTTTCCAGTGCGGTGCTGCCTGAGGACCCAGAGATCATAGACATTAATTATTGGGTTTTAACCTCATCCTTTGCACAGAGATTTCTCTGCATCTCAGAATCTTTTTAATGTACCCTAGATGATAAAATTCTTTGCAGCTGTATGAGCAGCAACTCCTCATCTTATCTTCTGAAAGAATCAGCCTCACTGGGGTGATCTTTTGATACAAAATGTTTATGACCTGTTGCCAATTAGATTTACACAACTTCTCCAGTGTTCTGTTGCCCGAGCAGTGAGCTTATTTATCATATAACTTAAATATATTTGGCATGGTAGCTGTTGATTAGTCTAGTGTTAAAATAATTATTTGTAAATGACTAGAATAATTGCATTCTCTTATTGTTTCTGTGGATTATATATTGTTCTTCCTTATGTTTTGTTTACAGACTGGGACGATGGTGGAGACTAAAGGAAGCCAAGAATGGAATTTATGTTATTCCTCTTAAAAGGAAACCTTCTAATCCAGAGGAGGCCAAAGTCGCTGAATAGCAAACTTCTTGTAAATTAAAGAGCTAAAAAAAACTGTCAGTATTTTTTTTTCCTTTATTTATAAAAATCCAGACAGTATTTGTTCATGCAGTTGTTGCCTGTGGGTTTCTTTCCCTTTTTCTCAAAGGGCCATCAACAGCTTTAGTGAAGAAGTCACAGTGTTGTGGGTGAGGTGTTCCTGCATAAAAAAATAAAGTGTGAAGAGGCTGAATTGTAGGAGAGAGAGTACGAGAGAGAACCAGCAAGTCTTTGTCTGTTTTGTGATCATAAAGTTCTAAAGTAGGATGAGTTAAACTCTGGAAGTTAGGCTGTGTGGGCGGGTGTGTAAGAAAGAGGTAACTGCTTCTGTGTGTAGGTTATTGTCTGAGTCAACTGTAAAGTTGTGAATCATACGTCTGGTGGTAGCAGACCTGCAGATTGTTTACATCCCAGGAAAAATTAAATTGACAGGATATTAGCATCTTCCAGTAATTAAAGTTTACAGCTTATTTCTACTCTTGGATCGCTTTACTTGGCATTTACTTGGTATTTACAGGAGGAAAAAGTGCACAAAAATCATTTAATTATAAGAGTGGTTTGTCAGACTAACCTCAGGGACCGCAAGCTGTTGACTAGTGACATTATGTCAGAGCGACGTTTATTGTTCTGTAATAACCAAGAAGTGCCAGCCTGTTTGGTATTTGCACCATCTTCGGTTGTCCTGCAGGTGTCCCCTCAGGCCCTGGCAGACGTGTTGCTGCCATTTTCATTAGGAATTGTTTTTATTATTCATGCCCTTAATTAAGTATGTATGACATATAGAGGAAAAGACCAGTATTTTCTCCTTTCACAGTTAAACATGCAGACAATGACATTTAACTTTTTAATAAAGTCACTTCTGGGTGGGCTGCAGGCAGACAGTGGGTACAATTTCACATCTGAAAAGTCCAGTCAGCATAAAATATGTAAATCTTGTGTGAACTTTTTTTTTTTTAATAGGCACTGCACATGTATAATTGCACATACTTAACTATTAAAACAATAGCTTAGAAATCTTGGCACCAAAATGTTCAAACATTTGCCGTCTTGCAGTAGTTTGGTCACCGAAGAGTCGGTAAAATATGTTTTGAAATTGCAAAAATCGTCTAATCCTGCATCCAAAACTTGATTGCGTTTCTTGTGCATAGCTCTTAATTTGAGGGTAAAGAACTGAAAGTGGGGACCCAAACAAAGTAGAATTTGATCTTTTTAATATTTAAAAAAAATTTATTTACAAAAATTACAAATAAGCACGCACTGTTATACCAGTCTACATTAACACGTCCTTTACGTTGTCTAGTTTTTATCACGTTCACTATGGTTAGTCACACATTTTGTTTAACAGAAGGGCTAACTTTATCTCATAGCATTTTTTTTTTTTGTCAATGTCTAAACATTTGGATATATTCACAGCACTGTAAGGACACGATAATAACAGCCTTTTATTTTGTATAACACTATTGCTTCACAACCACCCATTTGACAACAAGACTCTTTAGGACAAGGCACGGTGCATTTAATCACATCTATCTGTAAACCAAGGAGATCACAGCATATTAAATCTATACAAAAAAAAAGGCTTTACAGTTGATACATACTGCTCGCTGTAGGAACGTCGTTAAGCTTTCACAGTTAGAGTTACCCTTACCACTGTCAGTCTACCCTGTCTTTGTTATCTCTCTGCAACATGTTAGATGGCATGGGGGCTCCGTCATACACAGCCCTGTTGGATGGAAGGATGACTGATGATGGGATGGTCACTTGTGCTTAGAGAGGAATCTTTTTCACAAAGAGGATGTTGTGGAGTCCACCACTTCTCGCCCGTTGCAAACCGTTGGCACGTAGTTGGAGGCTGATCCTGAGGGAATGAAAGTAGTGATGTTAGAGTTTTCTGCAAACCAGAGATAAAGGCTGTGAGGAACCTTATGGAAGTGGTCCGAATACATTAGACACTCGGTACAAGTACAATTTTGAGGTAGCCTATTTGTACGTGACCTCTGTTTTGCTTTATTTTGGAGTGTACTTGGCTGATCAAGATTATTCAGGCTTACACGTAAAACATGACACCACAATGCGGTTTCTGTCCATCTGGCTCGTCACCAGCTATACCTGCAAAATGTGAACTACTGTACATATTGTAGATTCCTACTTTTAACTGCAGCAATTAAATACTTCTTAGTCTTTGCAATTTTTTTTTTCCTGACAACCGAAATCACTTTAGTCCAACAGAAGAGATAACATAATGTAGTGTAAGCCTTTTAATGCATGGTTTTTGTTTGGACTCAAAGCTGTTTGAGTTTTCCCAGCTATAAAAGAGTAAATGGAACACTCACTATAGCACCAAGTAAACCTAATGTGTCTTATATATATTTAATAAGGTTTTGCTGTGAATACAGTCAGTTTCTTAATTAGCTTCAGATAAGACTTTTTCTTATCCAACATGAAAAGAAACATAATGGACTGGTTATTAATTGCAGCACTATGCTGATGCAAAAGTACAGAAACAAGCACACAAGTCCTAGAACACACAACACATATGAGCCTCAGTGACTTTATTCAACATATCAGTTCAAAAGCAAAAAGCTAAGTACGAACCAGGAATAAGAAATGCTAAAATTATAATGAATATAGGCCACTGAGAATACTGCCACTTCCTGTGATTGGCATTATTATAGTAAGAACTAAGTTGTCCGAGATTTTTAATAGATGCATCTGTGGCATCAGTTTGAAAATCCTTGGTGACATCACATTCAGAAGATTTTCAGATTTCCTCTGACCTTGAGGTCGAGGTTGCCGAGATTTGAACTCGTCAGAGATGCACCTATGCCATCAATTTAAAAATCCTGGGTTATCATTCTCAAATTATCACGTTTACAAAAGATTTGACCTTTGACCTGGAGATAAAGGTCACTGAGATCCTAAGTTGTTGGAGAATTTTAGTAGATGCATCGACGGTGTGAATTTGAACGTCCTAGCTCACATCATTCTCGAGGTATCGCGTTCACAAGCTGAAACTGGCCGCCCGGCAGGGTGAGGAAAATACCCAATCAGCCTTTTTAGGCTTTCAGTATTGTAGAAGTTTCTTCTTATAATAGAATTTTTTAAAATGAAATGAATGCTACATATTTCAGTGCTTTACTACAATAAGCGCATCCTGTCATTCTGATCTGATTCTCAGTTTCATAGTGAAACAGTCAAGTTCCACCTGTCAGTTTGCTTTTTAATTATGTGAGATGATCTGTGTCCTATCTGTATGAGAAGTGAATGCGAAGGTATTTTAGTTTAGCACAGACACTAGAAATAGGGAAAAGCTACCCTGGGTCTGACCAAGGGTGTCAGAATCTGCCTGCCAGCATCTCTAAACCTCACAAATTTATACACTGCCATGGATTTCATTTACAATGCTGTGAAAAACGAATTGCCCCTAAACCTAACAACTGGTTGTGCCATCCTTGGCAGCAAGAACAATGCAATCAGATGTTACTTTTTCACATAGGGCCAAGCAGGTCTGGATAGCTTTTTTCCCTTAATAAATAAAATCATCATTTGATAACTGCGTTTGGTATTTGCTCTGATTATCTTTGTCTAATAGTAAGATCAGTTTGATGATCTGAAGTCTGACATATATCCAAAAAAAGAAAATACTAATGTGAAAAATATAGGGGGCAGCATAATTGCATGGTGGTTAACACTATTACCTGAAAGCAAGAAGGTCCTGGGTTTGAATCCACCATCTGGCCGGAGCCTTTCTGTGTGAAGTTTGCATGCTTTTCCCATGTCAGACATGCAGTTAGTGGGGATAGGTTAAATGGTGATTCTAAATTGCATTTATATGTGAACCCTGAATTGGATAAGTGAAAGAGAATGGATGGATGGATACATGTAACAACCAACATATTTACATATATATTTACCATATAAAGCATGTTATGTTAGCATGTTGTGCTGTATTGAAAAGTTCCAATTCAAATCCCATCTGATAGTCTTTTGTCTTTGTGTTGGTATTTATAATTTCTTTAATAAGTGTAGTACTAGATGTTGTATAGTCTACATTTGTACCTTTTGAGAAGCTGGAGCTGGGAGCAGAGGCAGAAGTAGAAACTGTGGCACTGAAGCGGTTGGCTGTGACTCTGAGTGTGGCCACGTTTTTCTGGGGCTGGAAAAGGATGATGTGGACCTTTGGGGCGAAGAGGCAGCCGAGAACCACCGAGCCACTCAGACTGACGGAGATACACATGGTGGTGGTCTGTACCTGCGATGAAAGAGAACGTGTGTAATGGTGTCTGCTCTTGGATTTTTTTTCATTTGGTCTTCAAAAAGACTGATGAAGTTCATTCAAAGGCCACCTGGCCCCAGCTCTTCTCTCCCTCACACACAGCCTTTGATCAAATCACTCATATTTCCATTTATTCCTTGCTCTGGTAACTCGCAAACCTTTAATCCAATGAGTGACCCCTTCCAAACATCCATGAACCAATCTTTAAAATTTTCTTTTGTGTCTAAGAGCCAGTCAAAAACAAAAAATCATCCCGTGTCAAAAATGCACAACATATGCGGATATATGCTTTAATAAATTTGTTAATAAACAGAAGATTAGACAGAAACTGCTGTGATAATCAACTATTTGTTCAGGGAAAAACAAGCAGAAAAACGTTATCTTTATAGAGGTGTGGAGTCAAATCAAAAACAGAAATCTCATTTCTCCCTTTCAGGCTTCTTATAGTTATTATTCTCACATTATTAGCCACATTTTGCATTTTAAAGACTCTGTGAGGTTTTCAATTTTGTTTGTTAGCAATTCTAATTGTCCATTTGTATGCGCATGAACATGAGGGCAAGAAGTCGAAAGAGGGATAAGCACAGCTGGCCGTCCTGGAAAGTCGGAGCCTTGTTAGTCATATTTCAGCTGCTAATGTGAGCTGACTGCTGGGGTCATCTTCCTGAGCTCCATCTCTTCCCACCCCACTGGTTACCCCTGCAGTCCAGGAACTTCTATTTGCAGAACCACAGCATGAAGTGAAATCTCTCCCAAACATGCCGCACAATAACAGCACTGCAGAAATATGAGAAGTCCTCATGCATTTTAACTTCAAAAATAAGTACTGAAAGCACCGCCTGGACTCTGGTGGTGTCTTCTCTCTGCAGCTCCTATTCTCTCTCAGCCATAAAGAGATCTTTCTAGCAGCTATTCCCTTTAAACAGATTACACGAATAATTACGAAGCACCAATTTTTGCAACAGCACAATGCGAGCTGAATTTGTATGATGCATTTCATTGTTAAATGCTTGCATTTAATGCGGTTTTAGCTGATGACTCTTTTTCTTAAATTTCCTTCTATTTTATAAAGCAAAATCTAATGTATTTTAAAATGTTTTATTAACTAAGTTTATGAAGTTCAAACTACAGAAACTAGACTGTAGAAAGAACAGGAAAAAAATAACTTTTTCCAACATAAAACAAAATGTGTCCATGTAACTGTAAAACCTCTGGCTCATCGTGATACACTAGGCAGCAAGGCTACTCTCATTATGATATTCCTGTGTTATCTAGCTCTAATTTGAAATGTGGCAGCTGTACCCACAGCCATTGTTATTGTTGTCACACAGAACCAAAGCATCAAGGTCTCCATTGCAGTGTGAAACCTCTCATTCTTTCAGTTAATCTCCGGGCTGCATTTTCAGTATGAAGCCTTATATTCTACAACATTCATCTGGTCTCTTAAGCCCAACTAAGGATCAGGAAAGGTTCATGAATTGAGTACCAGAAAGGCAACAGACATGAAAAGCTAGAGGTTCCTCATGATAATACAAACCTTGTGTGATCGTAGACCTCCCCCCATGTGTTTGCACAACAAAGGCCTTGTTGCACACGAACAAAATGCTGTGACAGTAGCCTTGGGACTGCCTAAGGCATCGGAACCCATAACGTGCATGGTCTGTCAGTTTTATGCCTAATGTTTTGTCTTATTTATCCTATGTCACATAGCACAGACAAATAAATGAATTTATATATGCAGCTGTTAATGAAAAAAATATATATTCTCATTTGTGGCCTGCTGTATCGCTAAGTTCAGAATGCATATTCAGCGTGTTTATTCAGTGTAGTTTGATGCAAGCTAAATTTAGCCTGTAGTGATTTTGTGAAAAGGCTAAATGCTGCAAAACATTATCCCCATGTGACAACTCTGTAGCAGATTTGTCAAATTTCCTATTAGGGAAGCAGTGTGACAAAATGAGCAAACACAGAACATCCCCGATCAAAAGTGTTTTTACTACAGGCCACAGTGTTGCTTATTGTGTTCCCTGTTTGGGGCCCATTGGGATTTAGTGTAGGTTTTTAAAAACAAAAACAGGTGTAAATCTCCTGAATTAATCTCTTAGCTGCAAAAATGGGTCAGAAAGCATTTAGTAATGCCATGATTTAATGAATCAGTCTTACTGTCATTAATTATTTCTATCAGTATATTCAGACCTGATCTGTCTCCAGAGTCTTTGTTGTTTTCTTGAAAGATCCTTCAGCTCACATGAAAAGAAAGCTTTCATGAGTCTAGGTGATGGTGATCAAATGGAATGTGAAAGTGACACCTGCTTCAGGGATGGTAAACACACAGGGGGCAGTCATTTATAGACTTTGTTTGCAATATTCCATACATGTTGGCTTTAGACGTTTATAGAAGTATAAATTATAAATACTGAGTTGACTATTTAAAAAAAAAAATCATTGATAGTTACCCTGTAGTCACTGGCTGTGACATAGAAGATAGGCTGAAAGGCGAGCCAGATGATGCAGGTGGTGTACATGGTAAAACCGATGAACTTGGCCTCGTTGAAGTTTTCGGGGCACTTTCTTGTCTTGAAAGCGTAAACGGTGCAGAGGATGATGAGAATACAGTTGTAGGTAAGAGAGATGAGCATGCTGGTGTCCCTGCTGTTGCACTTGAGGGTAACAATGTTTCTCCTCTCTGGGCTCACCTCCTTCCGGACCCCTGGCACCTCCACAAGCAGCCAGATAACGGCCACTAGCAGCTGGCAGGAGATAAGAGCACCGCAGATTGCTACCTGGGAGGCTGGGCTGATGAAACGTGGCCGCTGGGCTCCATCTTTTACCCCACTGAAGATGCGAGCAATGCGGTTGGTCTTGGTCAGAAGAGCTGAATAACATACTGCGAAGGAGGTGCCCAGGCCTAGACGGCGTAAGGTGCAAACAGCTGTGGAAGGCTTGGTGATGTAGATGAAGGTCATGCTGTAGCACATCAGCACTCCCAACAACAGGATGTAGGAGAGCTCACGTCCACTTGCTTTAACCACAGGTGTTTCATTGTGCTTGAAGAATAAGCCCACTACTGACAGGGTGCACAGTATGCCAAGACAAGAAATGGTAACGGGCCCAATAGCCCAGGCATCCTCCCACCGGATGTACTCTTCAGGCAAATCATAGCAGCCAGTTAAGTTAGCCAGAGGCCACTGACCAAAACTACAGTCAGCACAGGTGAACTCATCCTGCAGGTACTGGTAGGGCTGACAAGGAATACAGATCCAGCAGCACACATCTCCAGGCTGCATGCTCTTCACTTCATTCTTCCTGCAAGGGTCACTACATTGGGAGGTTGGCGGCACAAGACCATGCCACCAGGACACCAGGGTGGTATTCAGTGTGAGGTTCTGGTCCCAGTAGCCAACTTTCCTATAGGTGAACTTCCCCTCTTCTTTGTGGTAATGAAAGATGTTGTAGCGGCTTATGCCATCACCAACTGAATCAAAGCGCACCATGTTCTCTGTGTCTGCAGGTTTGAACGGTGCTGGTAGGAAGCATAAAATACGGCAATTAAAACTTGATATAAAGGATTTTTAAAATTTAAAGTGAGGAACATAATAATGATTATACAAGAATTATTTATATATATATAGACACACACACACACACACGCACACACTGGTATTTATCTTTTGTGATTTTATTTATACTAAAAATATATTTAAATTATTTCATAAAACTTATACCATGGCATATGAAATACTGGTTTTCTGTCATTTCATGCAAAAGGAATGGTAAATGCACTGCATTATTTGCAGCTTTTCTAATCAACCTCTCCAAGACCTTTACACTACCAGCCACATTTCTTTTACACGAGGCACTATCACGCACACGTTGTTGGAGTTCAGGAGGCACTTTGACAGCAGATTAGAGGATCCAAGGATCGAAGCACTGCCCTTACAGTTTATGTTACTATTCACCACCTATTCACTCTCCTGAGCTGCAGCTGTTCTGTGAATGTGTGCGTTCATACATCCTGTCAGTACCCACTATTTTCAGAATAATATGTTTTAGATATGCTCCCCTCTCGCTGATTCCTCGATGCTAATCCACGGATTATTTTTTGGTAATTGAATAATAACAAAGCCTTTCTCTGCTCAACAGAAGAAATTGTTCGAATGCTCCATCCTGTGTCATGCCTGTGTGCAACCCTTATTTCCTTTGCATATACTGTATGACATAAACCCCACTTCCAACTATTTAAATTCATTTTACTTCTATGTTTTTAGATCAAAACATTTTGTGTCTGCGTTTGCTTCTCATGCTGTGCATACCTTCAAACTTGGTCTTCAAAATGAACTCTTTGTAGAACCTTTTGCCATTACCTGGTTTCATGGCATCACAGACCTTGGATGTGTTGGAGCATACTGCTTGTCTCATGTTGTGCAGTGCATAGGCCATCGCATAGACTGCGTTCACCACAAACATGATTTTGGATTCCTGTTCAAAAGTTCCATCTCGTAAGCTGTGATCACTGCAGCCGTGCTGCTGCAGGCTGCAGCCAAACCGGTGCTCCCAGAACTCCCTGAACCACGGGTTCCTCATATTGGTGGATGGGTTCAGTTTGGTAAAGTAGTCTTCAAACTCTCTAATAGGATAGGAGGCTAGTTCAATGGTGAAAGCTCCATCTGCTGCACTCTCGCTGCCCCTCACCACACTCTCCTGTGCTCCCCATCCATCACTGGCCACCCAAGTGAAAGTGACATTCATTCTGGCAGCAGCCACAAGTAGCTCACGAGCGTCCTCGCTGCGTGTGAACAGGATGACAACCTTGGCGTTAGACTTCTGTTGCAGGGAGCGGATAACATTCTCATAACCTTGGCGGTTCATGGAACGGCTCACTTTGGCTGAAGTGGCAATGCAGATTTGGCGAGTGCGGGCCTCTTGCTGGAAGGCATCAATGCCTGTTTCACCATAGTCACCCTCTGATGCTACTGTTGACACGTAGGTCCAATTAAAGTAACGCAGTATCTCAGCCATGGCTTTGGCTTGGTAGAAGTCAGGGGGCACAGTGCGGGCAAAGTAGTCATAGCGGGTTTTATCACTAAGCTTTGCACTAGTGGAGGCATAACTGATCTGAGGGATCTGGAACAGTCGTAGGAGGTTAGCCACCTGAGGAAAACAAAGAAATGAAGATACTGTCAATAAAGTGTCATCCACTCATATACTGCTCAAAAAATTAAAGGATCACTTTTTTTTTCAGAGTATAGCATTAAGTCAATTAAACCTCTGGGATATTGATCTGGTCAGTTAAGTAGCAGAGGGTTTTTTTTATTTTTTATTTTTATTAGTTTCAGCTGTTTTGGTGTTAATAAAATTAACAACAGGTGCACTAAAGTGGCAACAATGAGACAACCCTCAAAACAAGAATGGTTTTTCATCTTTTCTGACTGTTTTTTCAGTAGTTTTGCATTTGGCTAGTGTCATTATCACTACTGGTGGCATCAGGTGATACTTGGAATCAACAGAGATTGCACAGATAGTCCAGCTCCTCCGGGATGGCACATGTGCCATTGCTAGAAGATTTGCTGTGTCTCCCAACACAGTCTCAAGAGCAGGAAGGAGATTTCAGGAGACAGATAGTTACTAGTTGATGGTGGGTCAGTGATGGTCTGCAGAGACATATTCATGGAGGGATGCATAGACCTCTACAGGCTATGCAATGGCAACCTGCCTGACCGAAATCCAATAAAATACATTCATTCGTTCATTCCTAACACATTACCCAGTCCATATCATTATAGCTATCCAGCATGACCAAACAGGTAGGGGGTTTGAATCCCAGTAAGGGTCCCCAGGCAAGGCAGCATCAGGTAGGAACCAGGACATACTGACAATAAGTGGGCTATTAAAACACATAAGTCAACACAAGAAGAAAATCGGGAACTGTTGGAATGCTACTACGCATGCAACCCCAGTGAAAGGTGTTACATGAAGAGTATGTGGGACTTATGGATTCTCTGAAACCCAACATCTAGACCAGGGGTGGGCACCGAGGGCCGGTGTCCTGCAGGTTTTAGATGTGTTCCTGATCAAACACACCTGAATCACATATAGAAGTCATTAGCAGGACTCCGGAGAACTTGACTGCATACTGAGGAGGTAATTCAGC
>JAVDPK010001696.1:17665-40881 GCA_034780415.1 Cichlasoma orientale | reverse complement strand
ACACACACACACACACACACACACACACACACACACACACACACACACACACACACACACACACACACACACGCAGCAGTAACTAACATTTAAGAAGAAAAACTGGAAAGAAGCAAGAGGCTGCCACGTCATATGCTTTTAATGAAGGAGCTGAGTTTTGTGCACTCAACAAGCTGTTCGATTGCACCTCTAGACACTAATGTATATTTAAAATGTGTAAAAAGAATGAAGGCAAGAATACAAGGTGGCAAGTTCTTTTATGATTCAAAGACATAGAAAAAATATCTAGAGTTTAAGCACCAGGAATGCAGCATCCTAAAAACCTCAAAGCAAGGAAAAACAATGTTGTTGTTGTTTTTGCTCATTTAGCTCCAAGAGGTAGAAAACAGAAAACGTGGTGAATATCACACTTCAAGTTAAAAAGATTTCCAACATGCAAGCCAAAAAAAGGTAATGGGTTAAATTTTAACATTTGAAAGATGGTGAATAATTATTACTGTGGAAATGTGATTCTTAAGAAAAGACTCTACAAGGATATGAAGAAATCCATACATTCATGTAAGCTAAGCTTGCTGTTGAGTGTGCTGTGCTATACTTAATCAAAATTCGAAAAACAAAAAGGCTCGTTTTACTGTGCAACACGTCCCCAAAATAAGTTATTGGAAAAGAAGAAAAAAATTGCTTCATGTTGACAAAGAACATGATGGAAGCTAAAAGGATTGAGAACATGCAGGAGTTTTTACAAGAACGTGAATCACGAGGATTTAAATTAATTGCGATGTAAGCCGCTTAGCTGATTGAATGATAAATTATTTATTCCCGACACTGCATATAATCAACTATGATGATTTTCAAAAGATTTTATAGCAAGAGGAGTTGCATAGAGGAGACATAAATGCAAGAAAATGCAAAACGCAATATAGAATGAGCTCCTATTTATCTTTATTAAAAATGCATTTTCAATTCAAATGAAAAAATGTAAATGCAGACTAACGCTTTAGCTGATTAAATTACATCAAGCTCACGTGCATGTGATTGATGGAGGGAAGAGAGAAATTAAATAAAAGATTAAAAAAGATGCACCCTGAGATCTGAAGAAGCAGTAGGATTGGGTTTCAAGTGCTGGTTGGTCCCCTGAAGCAAGTCACAAAGTCTGATCACTCAGTGGGAAGGAGAAATCCTATATGGATTAGAGGATACACACTGGACATAATGACTTCATTTTTAAAGTGAAATTTACATTTCATTGGGTGGTTTAGTGATGACTTCAGGCATCAGTTTCCATATATATATGAGTATGATGTGACCAGCTGCCGATCGCGAGAATGGGATAAAGAAAAATACTGCAAAGTCTGAGTTAAGTTATAAACTTTAAACAGAATCACATCAGTACAGACCAACATATTTTGTAAAGAGTGAAAATCAAAGCTGTAGACTTTAAACATTTCAGTCTGAAGTCTGAGCCTTTTTGCCCTTTAAAAGGCTTGAAAGCAAGCAAGAAGGTTAGTGCTCTAAAATCAACCAACACTTTTGAATTCACGGCTCAGTCAGATGAAGTAAAAATCTGTATTTACTTTTCTGTCTTAAGGGGTGATGCAGTACCTACAGTACAGTGAAAAAAAGGTTTTTTTTCTTTTTGCACATTTGTCACTATTCAAATAAATTTTAATATTAAACAAAAATAACCTGCATAAATACAAAATGCAGTTTTCTAAATTCCAGTTTCATTTATCAAGGAAAAAGTTATCCAAACCTACCTGTCCCTTTGTGAAAAGGTAATTGCCCCTTAAACCTAATAACTGGTTGTGCCACCCTTGGCACCAAGCACTGCAATCAAGCATTTGTGACAACAGGCAATCAGTCTTTCACATCGCTGTGGTGGAATTTTGGCCCTTTGCTGAATTGTTTTAATTCAGCCACATTGGAGGGTTTTCGAGCATGAACGACCTGTTTAAGGTCATGCCAAATTATCTCAATCAGATTTAAGTCAGGATTTTGACAAAATCCTTCATTTTGTTTTTTTGGTTTTTTTTGGAGCCATTCAGAGATGGACTTCCTGGTGTGTTTTGGATCATTGTCCTCCTCCATATTCTCCTCGGAACTCTCCCATGGATGCCATTTCTTATTGTAGAATCATAAACACTAAGCTTAACTGAGGCAAGTGAGGACTGCAGTTCTTTAGATGTTGCTCTGGGTTCTTTTGTGACCTTCAGGATCAGTTATCGGTGCATTCTTGGAGTAATTCTGGTCAGTCACTCCTGGGAAGGCTCTCAATTACTTTTTCACATGGGGCCAGGTAGGTTTTGATAGCTTTTTTCACAGACCTTCCCAATACTGCTTATTTCATAAAGCCAAGTAAAGAATTTAAAAACAGTGTGGTGGGATACAGCACAAAATGCCCCCATATGATGCTCAACAGAAAATCTATGTACAGTATCTATGATGCGACCAGAGATTCAAGTAAATAGTGTAGTCATTTATACACTGTTGATGAAAAATAAATGAAGAAATTCCACTTTTGTAGCAGTCAAAAAAGTGACAGGGTGATTTTCCTAAGACCATTGTCCCACAGTGTGAGGAACCATCTGTGCTGAAGCTGGGGGGTTGATCAGGTCACTGAGACAGAACTGGTATGAGGGTGTAGGAGATAGTGGGTGGTTGAGTTGGGAGTTAATGGACCAAAGAAGCTTCCTCTGTGGCCTGAATGCTCCACTGACCCGGCTGAGTTGAACCCAGTGTGACAGGAGCACGGTTATCTGTCACATTATCATTTTCAGGTCTTGGACCTGAATGTCAGTTCCACTCTGCGCTGCGTCCGTGACACACAAAGACCACAGAATTTGTCAACACCAATCAGTATTTCTCTGTTTTGTAAAGTAAAAATGCAGAGATCGGGGGGTCTGTTCTGTTGTGTTTTTGTTTTGTTTTTTGTGTTGTGTTAAAGTATGAGTTTGTGCTGGAAAAAGCAAGAGAGAGCTGATGCTGTATTAAAAAATAAACTACAAACAGGAGTAATTAATTGTTATTAATTGTTACAATACTATTTCTAAGTATTTCAGTGCACTTCACTACATTGTTGGCAAACCAACTCAGTCACCACTGGAAAGGTAAGAACTGCAGAGTAAAGTGAGTATAATCTAAAAATTATGGAAAACGAAATCATAATCAAGACTGTTGTGCCAGCTCTCCCACCCTAACTGGAAAACAGGCATATCATTATTCACAAAGCAGTTTCTTAACAGAGAGTACATTTTCTGGAAAAACAAAAAAAAAACAAAAACATCTGAGGAATAAGATTTGAGAATTTGGACACTCAAATCTCAAATCTGGACTAAGTCATTGTGGTCAAAAGAGCAGATTGCCTTAGACATTTAAGATTGGTATTTCATAAATTTCATAAAACAATTGCTAGTTAAATGTCACAACATGCTATTCACTAAACTTTAAAAATATAAACTATACTGTAAGAGAGGAGAGAGGAGGTACTGTGTGTGTGTCGTGATCATCATGATACACATCATGTTGTGTTTTACATGGTTATTTAAACTTTATTTTCAGCAAACCATGTTTGGATTCATCATTAGGTCTAACTGATGTGTCCTCTGCCACAACACTTCAGCAGATAGGTCCTATGAAACTGCTTAAAATACTTACTTACATATTCCATGTCAACTCATGATTAAACCTGCTTCATCGTCATCTTTATGAGGTTTTATGTCTCATGAGGACAAATTACTTTCAAGTGGAAATGCATTTAAGAGCTTGCGAATCGTCTCTAGTCAACACAAGATTTCCGTAAGGTGTCCGTATTAGCTGTGGACAGCCCCTTGGTGAGTGACAGCACACTTCCAACATAAGCTGTTGTGTCTGGACTTTTCATTAACACCTAAGAAGGTGTCAATCACAGTTTGCTTCTGCTTGGGAGGCTCATAAACAAAACAGCAGTAGTAACAAGGTCCAATTCCCAGTCCCACCCAAGCACCAACACAGGTGCCTTGATATCCAGTTTTCTCATAACCATCATAACCTTACTGAAATCTTGTGGATTTTTCTCTTGAAGTGCACATCTCTTACAATGCTTCTGCAATGTGTCTTGGTGGCTATAAAATTTTATTTTTATATTAAGAGTGAGTCAAATTACTCTTTAGCTTCACTTTCACTGAAACTAACTGGGAGCTGGTGAACATAGAGGAAAATTTAGCGGCTAAGCAGTCGGACATTTTCTGTAGGAGTTGGTAGAGACAGAAAACTAGACTGAATACTGTGAAAGTCACAACAAATTAGGGCACTCTTGTACCCATAGTAGAGCAGCACCACCAAATATTATAATAGCAGGTTAAACTGTGGATTATGGCATAGGAACTAAGCTGCACTGAGGGGTGGTGAGGTTAAACATAGTAAATTTCAAACATATTTATATTCCTTAAGTCAGATTTTTCCCTTTGTTATGAGGCTATCTTTGTTTTCCATTATGCTGCGTTGCGTTATTTGCATTAGGCATGAAAATAAAGGTTGTAGATCAGTAGCAGATATCTCTTACTATTGTCTATGGAAAAGCAGTTTCAAGTGAAACTGTCATAAACTGTCATTTGTAGGTCTGTCCATGTTTTTAATAAGAACTTTAACTACAGAAACAAGAATAACAAGCCCGCATACCTGAGGTCTGACCTTGATCTTCAGCCATCATTAATTATTGGTGTGGGCTTTGTTTTGTTTTGTTTTGTTTTGTGTTTTTGTTTTTTGTCTTTGTTTTGTTTTTTTAGGTCCTGAGTATGAATTGTTTGAAAGTTGGGAAAAAAAATGTAATTATGTGTTCACCTTAGGGTTCACCTGAATTGTCTGTGTCCTCTTTCCGCCAAACTTCAGGTAAAATGCATAAAATCTTGCAGGTGAATCAAGAGGACCATAAACTGGATCTGATACTCTCAGTAAGTTTCAGTTGTCTGGAATGCAGCCAGCTCCTTGATGTTTCCCTTTGGGGCATTCAGGTTAGCACAAAAAAACAAGTCCATGTTTTACAAGAAATATGTAACCAATCAAATTAGCACCATCCTGCGCCAAGTCTTAAAAGGATAATTTGCTGATTTAGCTGCTAGACTGTTTCTACGATACGCCATTGTGTGCTCAGTTGATGTAAATGTATAATTTAACAATATGTTTGAAATGCTTTAAATCAGGGAAATATGGATTAGTAAAACTGAAGTGCAAAGTGATAACTATCAATGTATGAACCCCATCAACACAGATTTACATGTGATGTAATACAGAAACAAATACATGTGATGTACACAATAATTGGATACAAGAAAAGACATGTCTATAATGTCTCGAGAAGGATTCCAGTCAAACGTGAGTGAAAATTATTGGTTGTTGTACGTTATACTGTATGTTGTTATATGTTGGAACATCATTGCTCCACCCCTGAGATACAATGAACCTTTTCCCCATATCTTCCTTACACCCCTGCAAAACATTTAGATCCCTATAAAAGCTTAGCCTCCATGTTTCATGCTGCTTTTGTTAACACTGATGTCATTCCTGAGTTATTTGCCTCAGTCCTCTAGATGTGAGAAGTCTCACATGACAGGGACCACTCCAGTTTTCTGGGCTCATTAACCTTTCATACCAAATGTTTTGTCATTCCGCTCATGCACAGCCAGTGTCTGTTACATTCACCCTTTCGGCATATGTTAACTGTCAAGTAATACTAGAAACATTCAGCAACAAGAGTGCAGCATCTCAGTGTGATTCATTATTGAAATATAAAATATAAAAATAAATAAATAAATATATTATATTTGTGGATATTAAGGTTTCATTACCAGACAGAAGAGTCTGTTCGTTATCCTTAATTTGTAGTATCACAATTGTGTACATTTGTGGAAGTATTTACCTACAAAGAGGAAACATGCATCCAAAATCCCAACTGCACATTGCTTGACATGACTGGAAAGGAGCAAGAGCAGAGTTCATCAGGAATGGGAGAAGCCGGGGTGGGGGGGGGCATCAAAGATCAAAAATGCAGTATATAATTTACAGACAGTAGCTGCAGTGGACACTTTTCATTGTTTTTAACACTGAGTTTCACTTCAATTTTTTGGATGTTATAACTTCACTCTTCTCTGTGGCTGGCTGATGAACCTGCAACACAAGCAAGACTAGCCCACAGACCGCTTGTACCACGTATTTTTGACAACAGACACTCTGCAGGCAGACAGGCAGCTTGCAGCTGCCCTAGGCTACCAATGGACTGCCAATGCGCTACCACCACTGAACCATAATTCCTAACTAAGTAAAATCTTGGATTCAGGAAGAGCAAAGTGGTTTTTGTCCTGGTCGTGGAACACTGCACCAGCTTTTAATCCTCTTGAGGTTGTGTGAAAGAGTTTCTCCAACAAGTCGACCTGTGTCTTGTAGATTTGGGCATTCAACCATGTTTCTCAAGGCATCCTGACACCACCCCTTTGGTTGCTTTATGATCATGTCTCTGCTCTTTGCAGATGACCTGGCCTACTGTCTGGCCTTATCAGGCAGTGACCTCCAGCATGTACTAGGGATGTTTTCAGCCAAGTTTGAAGCAGCTAAGATGAGATTCAGCACCTCCAAGTCTGAGATCACAGCACTCAGTCAGAAAAGGTTGTGTGGAATGCTCACTGCAGGTCAGGGACAAGTGTGCTGTGATAAAGAGAGTGAAAGCAAAGCTGTCAATTTACCAGTCAACCTATGTTCCAACCCTCCTATGGCCATGAGCTGTATGTAGTGACCAAAAGAAAGAGAATTGTGGATACAAATGGCAGAAATCAGCTTCATCTGAAGGGATGCCAGGCTATCCTTTCAAGATAGGGTGAAGGAGAATGGAGCCAGATGAGGTGGCTTGGGCATCTAACTAGGATACCTCCTTGACACCTCCTCGGTAAGGTGTTTCAGGCATGTCCTACTGGATGACGGCCCTGGGAGAAACCCAGGACACATTGGAGAGATTATGTCTCTCGATTGACTTGGGAACACCTAGTCAATTTCTGCTTAGACTGCTGACCCTGTAACCCAACCCCAGATAAACAGCAGAAAATGGATGGATGTATCCATTATCTCGTGCTCATTTTAGTGTTTTGTTCCCCTTATTTTTTGACATGAACTATATTAGCTGACACATATCAGACCAAATCATTTCCTGCATGATGAAAAAATTCATGACATCTCAAAAAAAGTTGATGCTACTCAGACTAATGATTGTTTCTTGACAGTTCCTGGGAGTATAGAGTCTCTAAGCATCTTCCTGATGTTTCAGATTTAAGCAATGCTGAGTAGTGACAGGTAGTTACTATTTATTGGAGGAACATAGCATGTCTGATAATTGAGGCTGTGGAAACACATAAGATACATTCCTTAAAGTGGAGAGATGAATTCTTTTCAAACTCCATCCTATCATTTCTCTCACCATCTGTCTCAGCCCAATTATGACAGACGTAGCGTTCCTCTCACGGCTGTCTGAAGGAACAACGTTGTCAGTTTGAGTGATTTCAGCAACATAAATTATTGGGGCATGTTTCCTTCAGAAACATCTGTGTATTCTTATTGGCTTGGCTCGTCAGCCAGAGTCAGACATGGACTGCTATATAATGCATATTAATGTGCATGGATGCATGATGACACACACAAGTTTAATTTTGCAGTTCAGATCTTATAAATAAATGATCAAATATAAGTATAGGAGAGAGTGTTGGAACAAAAACTAAATGGAAGGGTTTGGCATTAAACATCGTTCTGGGTAATTTAAATTTGTCAGAATGGTTTTTAATTTAAAGAAAACAAATGCACAAGAAATTAAATTTCACCAGCTGTTGAAGGATTCAAGACAATCTCACAAATGCAGTAGCTCAAGATAACAATTAAACCAAGACTCAGCAGTCTAATGGTACACTTAAAATTCAGAAGCACAAAAAATAATTACCAAGGGAGGAAAGGAATGAGGGATTAAAAAAAAAATCTTCCTTCAAGAAAATAACAGAAAGTATTGGTTATTTTGTTGATACACTTTTTCCTAAAAATCAAAGAGTGTTTTCACAGTGGCTGCTTATATGGAGGAGACAAGTCCCTCAGCTAAACAATTATATCAGTTTTTTGTTTCATCAGGAGTGCTTCCACTTAGCATTAGAAGGAAAGCTGGATGCCAGTGACACAAACACACATGGCTCATGGCCACCAGACTGGGATTTGTGTGGGACTAGTTTTGTGTTGCTTTTTAACTAGTGTATGTTTGATTTTGCTCAGTTAAGTTTAGAAATCAAAATTACTTGGTTATGGTTAAATAAAAGATTAGAGTTTGGCTATCAACAGACCCTGTTACATTATAAAACAATTCTTAGAAAGTTCCTTTTTCTTTCTACATTATCTCTACACTTATTCACACAATTAGATGTCACTTAATTTTAAGTATAAGTGTAGATCATTCATCATCAGTCTGAGTTCTTTCCCCCCCTGAAAAACCTAAATAAATAGCACAAGAAATTTTCAAGCAATAAATAGAAAAAAAAACAGATGTAGCAAATATGATACAAATTAAAACTCATATATGCAAATTAATATTAAATTATTATTATTTTTAATTTGTCAGAAGGCTCAATAAACACTTTGTCAAAGAATTTTCAAAGAATTTGAATTTTCTGGCAATTATTTCATGGTTCGGTCTTTCAGGAGTTAAAGCTGAATGACTCATCTGTGCAACTTCTTCAGCTATAATCTCTTCTTCCCATCGTTCTTTGCCACCGAAAGCTACTAAAACAAATGACACTGCAAATTAATTCCTTCCTGACAGTTTTTTTTAAATAAAATAACTTTCAAAATAAATTTTTCATGTTTCTTAAAGATGAAAGACATAACAAAGACTCACATTTGAGCTTTTTTGACAGCTGCCACTACCAAATGCCTAAAAACCATTCCTATTACAGCAAGTACAGTAAACTATGCACATTTAACTAGTGATATGATCATAATATGATCCCAAAACAGCACCTCAGTTGTATAGAATGGCACCTGAGATAATATGTGTACACAAAAATAATTATCACAGCAGCAGAGCAGATTTTGACTCTCTATTGTGTTTAATGGAGCACCCAGCTGAGCCAGAAGCATCACAACTGGGGCTTGAAAATGGGTCACCATCCAATCACTCCATGATCTCTTCCACATAGTGTGTGTTTCTGTGTAACATAAGCAGTGTTTTTTGTTTTCAGGGAAAATACGAATGATTCTCCCAGTTTATTGGAGCTTTCTTCGTGTCCCTTTTATATAGTAATCATAATAGTTAATATCTTTCCATTTTATACTGCAGATCCAAAGACATAAATGATCTAGGGACATCATTTTCATGAAGCTCTGATTGCAAGTAAATAATCATATAGCTTTATAATCGTTTTACTTTGTCTGGTTGAGACACTCAAAACATGAAATAATGTTAGTCTATATTAATATTCACGCATATTTTTCCATCATAATACTGTATACAAAATGAGACAAACTCCAGACCGGCAGCGTGGATGTAATTTTAATAACTCAACCTGATATATAGCAGAAGAATTTAAATGTAAGTTGCTAGGAACTTTGAAACATTTTATTTTAAATTTATTGTGACAACTAAGAACACCTTTATATTAGTGCATGCACAAATGGAGTCTACAGTATATCTGTTACTCATACAGCACTCATTGCTAAGTAAGTAAAACAACAACCTAACTGAACCCAGCAATGAAGTCAGTTTCTGCGTCTTATAAAAAGATGACTTAGAACAGAAGGGAGGCTAATAATTAGACCAGCAGAGGACTCACTAAGGAAAACTGTAAGCTTTTGAAATTGGATAGGGGGATTGTGGATAGTGTAGTTATTGATTTTTGTTTGATTTTCTTCATTCTCCTCCCCTCCAGGATCAGGACCTCATAGCCCAGGAGGACCCTTAAAACAGTCCAGAGTAAAGGGCTCAAGGTAAGATTTCCCTTTTCTTCACTTACCCACAGCAACAAAATTGTTTTTTTTTTTTGTTTGTTTTTTTGTTTTTGGTTTTATTATTTGTAATTTTGTTTTATCCACCATGAAAGCATTATTGTGTTGCAGTGTTATTAAGTGAATAGACATGGGAAATTACAAAGACCAACAGAACATGACCTCACCTTACTTTGAGTTTTAAAAACTGGGGGGAAAGGTGGCGTGTTTTCTTCTACACTTCATGCTGCTTTCTTTCTTGTCCTCCTTGTTATACGTGGTTGACAATTCAGGGTAAGTTGTGAATAAATGAATTGTTATTTACAATGATCCTGATTGTCTCCATCAATGTCTTCTTTTGTGTGTCCCTCACGTGCTTCACAGATATTGTGCTGTTCTGTAAGATGAATTGAATTAGTTAGAATTTAAAGAAAACACACACATAAATGTGTACACATAAAAAAGCCCTTTAATCATCTCTCATACTCCTTTTCTTGCAAGCTGGAGTCCCTCTGCAGCTTGCAGCATGTCCCTAGGGAACATAAATGAGAGATGGAAGAGGCTGAGCTTATCTCCGATCTGTCCAGGTTCCTATAAACACAGCACATGAGCTTGAATAAATAAGTTAATCTGGACTGCTCCCGGTATAGCACAGCTGTACAGTTATTCTACAATTACTTTTACTTGCAAGGGCATTTAGAACTACCTTACTTTATCAAGCAGGTATATTAACTTAATAACTTAAAAAATATTTCCTCTATCTAGCTTTTTACTGTTTTTTTGTCATGTGCAGTGGTCTCACTATGGACCAGATTTTTACATATTTATACATACCATCGCCTGAGTTCTAATCAAAGCTTTATTTTGAGGTTACTTTACATTACTTACATTTTTTTTTACAATCAGGTGTGGTACCCTTGGAAACAAGCAAACAAAAAATACTATGAATACACAAATAAAAACAGGAATTCAATGGGTTTGAGACTAAATATTAGAATAAAAATATAATAATAAAAAATTAAAATAAATATTAGAATAAAAATAAATAAATTACGGACTATTAATGTGTATACTCACCAGGATTTTAAGTGCAATTAGATATTAGGGGCTAATAATAATAAAAAAAAATACCATAACAAACATGATATAAAAAAAAGCTGATAGCATCTAAGTAACAGAGTACAGTGTTTAAACTTTTGCACAAAGATTTTAAATCTTGATTCTTTCTGTAAATAACCGTGTGCTACACAGAAACAACACTACCAACAACACTTTCTTTTCTGATATAACAAATTGGAAATAATAAATACACGCATTATTTCACAGAGCAGGTTTCATTTCATGAAAGCATGTTACTAATGGTTCTGTTTTTAATATTTCTCAATAAGTACAACCCCAATTCTGAAAAAGTTGTGTAAAATGTAAATAAAAAGATTCACAGAATCTGGAAAGGCGCCATCAATGCTGAAAGGTATATACAGGTTTTAGAGAAGCATATGCTCCCATCCAGGTGATGGCTTTTCAGGAAAGGCCTTGCATGTTTCAGCAAGACAATGCTAAACTGCATACTGCATCTGTTACAGCACCATGGCTTTGGCCTAGAGGAGTCTGAGTGCTGAACTGATTTGCCTGTAGTCCACGGCCTTTTACCAACACATTTGGCACATCATGAAACAGAAAATATGACAAAAAAAGAGCCAGGACTGTTAAGTAGCAAGAATCCAACATCAGACAAGAATGGGACAAAATTCCTCCCCCAAAGCTGGTCTCCTCAATTCCCAGATGTTTACAGACTGTATTTAAAAGAAGAGAAGATGCTACACAAAAGTAAACACGGCCCTGTCCCACCTTTTTTGAGGTATGCTGTTGTCATAAATTCAAAATGACTTTACTTTTTTTTTAATAATTTAAACATTTGTTTTCTACGTTCTACTAAAAATAAAATATGGGTTTATGAGACCTGTAAATCATTGCAGTCTGTTTTTATTTAGATTTTACACAGTGTCCCAACGTTTTTGGAATTGGGTTTGTATTTACTTTTTCACTATTTTCTTCTAATGGATTCAATTGTTAGTCTTACTGGGATGAATATTGTCCTAATCTGTCTAATGTAGCAAATAAATAATACATGTAAAAAATATTTCTTCTGCTACAGTTTCCCTCATGAGCAGCAATTCAGTGATGGACAAAAGAAGAAGAAATGTTTTTCTATGGCGTGGTGCTGGAAGAATTGATGGAGGAGACAAAAGCAAAGAGCTCTTTCCCTCAAAGAGGCACTTTGGGGATGCATAGCAAATACAGTGAATACATTTGGGCATCTGAGGGGTGATTCCAACAAGTGAAAATGTGCTATTATTGTAGAAAGGGACTAACCAAAGTTAAGCCTGATGCAAATAAAGCATATATTGTGCACAAGCTACAAGTGGTGGCTTTCTATAGCAGCCATTAACTCCCAACACAAAAAAAATAGGACACACTTTTCCTGGGTGGAACTTGATGAATTACATCCACAACAAATTTTCATGAATCTTTTCATTTATCTTTTGGCTTGGTCTAGAAATGCCCACAAATTAATAATGAATAAGTTCAAATAACAGGAAGATCCTAATGAGCTTGTTGTTATGAGCAACATTCTCCTTGTATTAAAACAAGACTTTTGCAGAATCTCTGTCAGGATAAATCAGAAGGAAGTCATCTCCTAGGCATTATAAGCACAATAAAGTTATTACAAAAGGACCTATTATTGCTGTGGCACATGCACAGAGGAATTGTTCAAACTTTAAATGGTTCACAAGGCTTTGGACTTTGAATCAGTGTTTTACTATCTTTTATGGTTCTTTCAGTTTATATTTTACACATCTAAAGTGTATTTGTTTATGATGGGTATGTATAACACAAAATGGTCAGAATGCTGTCCATTATGCCACACACTCTAACTCTTATGCACAAAAATAACACGACCATGGTATGACCAGTATTTGCATGCAAAAGACAAGCTGCAATGAACATTAAGTAATAAGTATTGTCAATACTGACTCTAGTGATTTGTAGGTAAGGTCTCTGCCATTTCTGCTGCATAGTCAGAATCTTAGAAAGAGAGATGCAGATAACTGCAAAAATGCATAGAGGGACGTTAATCTTATTGCATATTAGAAATGGAGTTGGTGAAATAAAATCTCATTATGTACATGTTATTGCCATTTATGGGATTCTCTTGTGAGCTGAACAACTCACAAAAATGCATGAGAGACATGTGGAGTTGTAACCCTGTCTGTGCCTATCCATTAATATGACTCCATACAGTCAGACTCAATTGTTTCTAGGTCCAGCCTGGCAAGATAACCCTAACCTTTACAACAAGTGCCCAGAGTTCCCATTTAGATATGAAACACTTTTTAATGCCTTCAAATGCTTCAGCTGTTACACAAGCTGTTTAGTGTGGCTCTGATTGTGATGAGACTTATTGTTTTTTGAGTTAAGGCGAGTGCCCCTCCTCCTATTATATCCACAGTCTGAAATTTCTGGTCAACAACAGAGACAGAGTGTCTTTAACCTGTGAAAAGTCCTGTATAGCATAGAGTTATCCACAAAAATAGATCAGTGTGTCCAGCACAAGCCCAAAATCACCAAGACCCACAGTCTAGGTGATTACGTCCCTTCCCTTTGCTCCCACTGAGAGATGGGAATCACCATAGCATCCTGACTCCAATTAAGTGGCACTGCAGACTCAGTCCAATTTGTATAGCAGCTGACAGCATTGGATAAATTACTTTATTTTCTAATAGTGTTATCTATTAGCAAGAACAGCAGCAAAACTGGCAAGGTGAAATTTTTTTCTGAAATTTCCTCATTAAAATTTATCCTCCAAGGACCATAAAGATGGGTACAAAATTCATGTCAAATCCATCCAATAATTCTTGAAACACCACACTAATTTGCCTTTTCTTTTTATCCTTTTTGTCAAACCAGAAGTCTAAAATCCAAAGATGTGCAATTTATGAATGGAAGAGAGAAAAGTGAAATTGCATATTTCCAGGTTGAGAAGAATCCTCTCTCAGCAGCATACAGACAGACTACACACACACACGCACACGCACACACACACACAAAAGAAAGAAAAGAAAACGGTTACCATAGAACATTGTCCTTTCAGGGTAATGGTTATGACACCTCAACTGCCATGCTCTCACTGTGGGCAGAGAAATGAGGAGTTATGTGACTGGCTCGAGGAAATGCTGCTCATGTACAATCACATAGTAATTAGAAATCTAATGAAGAATGCAAATACTATCCCAGTAAAGGAACCTCATTGAAAGAAGTAAAAGAATGTATTCAAAACCCTTCAAAATATTGATAAATACCAATATTATAGTGCATTCAAATGTAGGCTTTAGCTCCAAGACAATACTGAGTTATATGCTGTAGTGTTGAGAATAATATGTTACAGACAGCTGTAAGGGAATAAATTAAAAAATTCTCCTGCATCTGAATGTCTGAAAGGTGCAAAGTTTAGAATGACTCCAATCCCCAGGGGGCATTGCACATACTGTACCTAGGAGAGTGAGAGTGAGCCTAGTAAGACAATGAAAGCAAAACAACAACAACAAAAAAAGCCTGATAGAGCAGCCCATGGGGAGAGAGAAAAAGAAAAAAAGAGAGCATTTTTTTCAGAGGAAAACAGCCCACCAATGATTATTCTGGGTACTGAGACCAACAAAAACAGCAACCTCTGCCTCAACAATGCCCCCTGTCTCCTGAGGAGAAAGCCAAAAGCAACTGAGTGCCACAGACAACAGTTTAGAGGAAAGCTGATAGAAGTGGCAGATAAGTGCCCCCCGCTGTCTTGAATTAAAATAATCTGCAAATGGGATTGTTTTGTGTAATTTACCATTTCCTGGTGAGAAAGAAAAATAGCAACAATGAACCCACCAGCCAATCCATTTCTGTTCTTCCATTAGCATAACAAAACATAATACATTAAACAAAGTACACCGGGGATTCTCAACACCTGGACTCAGCCATTGGCCACCAAAAGCCATTGAACTTTTTTAGTTTTTCTCTGCCATTACAGTGAAAGGTGGCCCTTAAAGCCTTGGGGGCACCATAGGTGAAGATGCTTTACTACAAGCAGAAACTGCTGAAGCAACTAGATACTTTGGGGGACCTACTTCTGATAGTCTGGTGATCGAGTGGCTCGAGTGCTCGCTTTACTGGAAACTGTTCCACATCTTAAGCAGGTATCTCGGGGTGACCAGCATTTCACCTCTTAGCCTGTACACGTCACCCGAGTGGGGCAGCTAAGACAGAGTTAGCCTTTACCGTGGGCTCTAACCAGTCATATCTATCATGAGCTGGTCTTGGCTGCTATGAGCATCTCCCCAATGGCTTTCTCCAGCTGTTTGGGCTCCAAGCTGGTCTTCTGGAGGAAACGGCACACTGACATTGCAGGAAAACCACAGCAGCCAATGTTGATTGGAAATAGGCTGTGTACCATTCTTTGGCAAGGGTCTCATCAACCAAACCTTGATACTTTGCTTGCTTTATTTCATGAGAAATTGACTGATTGTCTGTCTACCCATGGCACATTGAGTTTGACTATCAATATGGTTTTTGTACACATAGCTAAGAGGATCATGTCTGGGCAGTGTGTGATCACTGCCACCTCTTCTGGGAAAACCTGGAGATGCAAGTCAATCTCAGCGAGAGATGCATCAACTTGCTCCTTTTGTATACTTTTATGATGTTAGTCTTAAATGTCTATTAGCGTGGTATTAAATACACACTGTACACATACTAAAACAAAACTGTTCATTTCTACAACTGTCTTCAACTGTTTAGCTGCAAATATTCTGTCTGAAATAATTGAGTATGGGTGGCAAGAGCTAATAGAAATACAAGAATATAGAACTGTCTCTGGTTTAGTCCAGCTGTCCTTTCAGGGTCATCCTAGTCATATTTGCTGAGGCATGTTTGAGTTCAGATTGCAGTCAACATGCTTCAGTGAGTATGAAGACGCATGCAGCAGATTTCTTTTGAATAATGCTTGCAGCAGAGACAGAAATGTAGCAAACAAAACAGGGAAAATCCATCATTTGGTATTCAGTCATGCTTTTAAGAATTGACATATTTTGGTGCTAAATGCTGTAGGGACACAGCTAACTCAGAAATTTAAAGTGCTTTCAAGCAACAGTCACCCGATGATTGATAGTAGCAGTGCTTTCAATATAGCTGCAGGGAATAGGGATTGTCTCTTACAGATAACACAATCTTAAGACCACATCTTATTACTGCTAAAAGACATTATAATTTTTCTGAATAGTGAAAAAGCTGAAATTGCAAAAATGGAACTGAGCCTTTCACAAACACATGGAAAAAGCACTTCACAAATTAAAAGCTGCACTCTTGGAATACTGAAGTTGAAATGGACAGTTGAAAAATATATCAAATAGATTCAGCATAACCAGACGTCTTCTATCTGTTTTATTAAACACATTTTTCTTTTCCTGTCGAAACCCTTGCGTACATTATCCGGTATACATGTTGTGATCAAAAAGTTCTGGGGATTGACCCATAAAAATCCAAATACTTACCTGACTTAAATTTGGCCCATCACCCCTGCAACCTGCCCTCAGCAATGCTGCTGTTTTTAAATTGCTTTCTGAAAGTGCCATTATGGCCACTTCACCATGCACCCTTTAAGAACAAACATCAACTGTCATTTTTAAAATGACCCGTAGGAGGATCACTGCTGGTAACGAGAGCTGGGTCTCTGGCTTTTCGCAGTAGGATCTTCTTTTGGCATCCTGAAGGAGAGCCAGCGTGCACTGCAGAGGCACAAATGCAAAAGTATAGAATGTGCATAGGAAGATAATCTTGAAGGTGGGAACGAAAAACTTTAAATTAGGTTTGTTTTGTTGATTTTAGTTTTGTGTGACAATTCCTAAAACTCATATAACTCAACCAACAAAAAGTTAGTTTAGTATTTTGGGTCCGGTTTGCACATACAAATTACACATAAATCACACAAATCTACAAGTTCAAAAGTCCTATCTCATTCTGGTAGATGTATGTTTCGTCATTTCCTTAGACAAAACTCAGGTCGGAAGTTGTAGCTTTCGTGCCGCAATTTTCATGAAACAAGCACCTTGCAGTTTACGTAGCCACAAGCTGCTAGCCTAATGTAGAGATGAGGAGCAGTTTCAGGTGTCAGGTATGCTCAGTTCTTTATTCACTATCAACCACAACATTAATACCCCATCCCTAAATTTATGTAGGTTCCCACCAAAACACCGCTGACCCAACAGAGCATGACCACAGGATGTCTGTGGAATTCATGTGGTGTATGGTACTGGAATGTTAGCAGCAGATCCTTTGAGTTCTGCGGGATGGCAGGTGGGGGCTTCCATGGCCTCCCCGCCTCTTTCAGCACTAAATCAGATTGGAATCTGAGAAGTTTAGAGGGCAGGTCAGCACCTCTGAAAATTAGTCGTATTGCTCAAGCCATTTACCAGACCCTATAATATTAGAGAGAGAATATTTGCTGCTTTGAGTCTTTTAAAAGCCTCTAGCTTTTTACACTTGGATTTTGGCAGTTTATCCAATTTTTTCATTTTCATCCAGCACTCCTTTGGCTGCATGCTTTTGGGTTATTTGAAACCATTGCCACAGTCTCATAGACTAATATGCAACCCAAGCCAATTTACAGTCCTAAAAATGGCTCGAGTGGTCCTTGTTTCCACTTACAGTGTCAAAGATGGTCACCTTTCTAGAAGGTTCTCCCATCTCTTCAATAAACAGTACAAAAGATGCACATAAGCGTCATGACGTCACCCACTGGTTTCTGAATTCCCATTTTGAAGGTTTAAGATGAGGGTTTCCATCACCGCCATCTTGGTGTTTTGAAACAGGATGTAAAAAGTTGGGGCGGGTCCGACTGCGAAACTGTATGCTAATTGAGTAATGACTGTCAATCACAAATCATTAGACAGTAATATCACTCTGAATAGTCCTCTTTTATAAAACACAATATGACCAGGATTTACAAAATGGACTTACATTTTTTTGTATTCAATATGACCTGAGGGATTGAGCCCATAAACTCATCAGGAAAGTGTTTAAAGATTCTCATTTGGAGAGAGTTTCCCCACAGACCTCGCTCCCCGAGTAGCCATCAGAAAGTATACAGTTTTGAAGCACTTCTGTGTTGGCTTCACTTTTCAGACCCTGAAGCTACATCTATCTTTTATGCTGTCTATAAGCTCTACAGAGGACTTCTGAAGCTCTGTTTGAGTGAGTGATATTGGTTCTTGGTCACCACCCTGACCAGTCCCTCTTGTTCAGCTACTCAGTTTTTCCTAATGGCCAATGCTAAGAATAGTCCTGGTGGTTGCACATGTCTTCCATTTCACATTTTAATAGGCCACTGTCCCCCTGGCACAAATCAAAGCTTTAAAAATGGTTTTGCCCTTGTCCTATTCGATGCCTCTCCAAATTTTGCCACAGGTCTACAGGGGCTACAGAGCTTTTTGTCCTGAAATACAATGTGAAGTGTGGGAGCCTACATAAATAGTTTTGTGGCTTTCTAAAGCAAATTCAATTTAACTCCACTCTAGCTCTAGAGCATTTAAGAATGATTAAAGCAAAAAGCATCAAACTGAACAAAATTTGGAGTGCCACACTAAAGTATGGGTCTGCAAATGATTAAAAACAGCTTTTTACTGTGTTATTACAGGTTACTGAATGTAAGATTGACAGATTATTAATGCCAATGGATAAAATTGCAGCAGCAGTTACAGCCACAGCAGGATATGGACAAGGATATGTGTGGATCATACATAGTTAAAAAGAAAGCAATTAAACACACCTACGCAGGCAATGCAGTAAAGTGTGCAAAAGTGAAGGGCTCTGAATTGTTCTCGATATTTATAAAACAACTCCCTCTCTAATTTCCAAGGGATTTACACAACTTTTATCACCTATGTACTAGTACTTTTTCAGAAAGGTAATATTTCAGGTGTAATGTTGGTGAAGGGCCCGCAAGTGGCATTTTCAAGCCAAAAAAATTGGTTTGAAAGTGCCACTTGCTGTTGAACTGCTTAACGTGTGACTCAAGAGGCACTGCAATGCTGACACAAGTGCTCAGCAGTGACACAGGGTGTGTAATTCAGAGGATGGCAACATTTGACCATTTCCTGTAGCTTGTATGTTATTAACAGCAGTCTATAAGGCGATGGAGGATACCAGTCCATCAGAGGCATATGACCCTCATCTCTCTCCCTTTAAATATTTTTGCTTTAACTTCATTATCCATACCTAATAAGCCCCCGATCATGCTTTATTTTGTATCTATTCTGGGTTTGCTTTGTCACATAGGTATTTTGAATGTTAAAATTAAAATAGTAAGACGACTTTTTTTTTTTCAGAGTCCTGTTGCTTCACATAAAGAAAAGGATGATGGAACCCCGTATCTCTACAGCCCTTTTATGGTCTGCAATTCATGTCAAAGCTCTGAGTGGGAAAATGGTTTGAAGGGTCTGGGAGCATAATGAGTGACAGTAGTCGCTGCCACTATGAACAATCCAGGTGTCACTCAAGCAACAACACTCTTTACACAGACTTATTCAGCTCTGACAAATGAACAAGGGCTGCCTGAAAGTCACAGAGCTGAATAAAGCCGTTAAGTCCTAAGCCTCTTTTTTTTATCTTTCCCATTTACTTTTTCATTTGTTGACTGAGGTCCCAAACCCCCACACCTTGGTTAGGTTCCCCATCCTGCTCACTGACTGACTTGAATGGTTCAATTGCTTCATGGATTGCTTTTGAGAAAATCCCTCAAGAGGACACTGGAGCAATTTATTTAATTTGCATGCCTATCTCAACAAAAGATACAACCAAATTGTTGAAATATTTTAGCTGACATAGAAGTGTGTGTGTGTGTGTGTGTGTGTGTGTGTGTAGTTGTGTCTTTTCTAATATATATAGCAGAGCTTTATACAATATACAAACTGACCAGGTTTATGAAAAGAGTTTTATAAACCCAACATGCTGTCCAAATAGTACTAAAAATGATATCATTTGTGAGGAAAAAGACATCTGGGGTATGCTTTGAAACATCACCCAAATCCTATTGCAGCCACTGATACTTCCAATAAGTCATTTATCTGTTATCTGAAGAACCTTTTCAGTCAGTTTCTTTTTAAATATATTTTTTGGCCTTTTTACAGCTTTGTTGGACAGTTCTTGCAGTAGAGAGAGACAGGAGGAGAGATGGGGAAGACACGCGGTAAATAGCTACAGGACGGGACTCGAACCTGTGCCGACCGCTCCGCCACACGGGATACATGGTCACCTGCTCACGCCCTGAGCCACCCCGGCGCCCTCAGTCAGTTTCTTTGACATATTTTCACCGTGTCGACATTTCAAGCAGGAAAAACATGGAGCACAATAAACAACATGCAACATACAAATGCTGCGTCCAATCACAGACCTTTAACATCACAGCAGAGAGCATCTGTTTCAAATCTGAAGACACTAATAACTTGGTCACTGGTGCAAAAAGCTGCCCCGTATCTAAAACTGACTACCCTTCTTAAATTGTATTCACACCCTACTTCCTGATATGAATTCAGGGAGACGGGACAACAACGAATTGAAATCAGATCAATCATATGTAGATGTGACATTTAACAGCAACATTAGATTCCCAACTGCTGGAGGATAAAAGTCATGTTTGAACACATGATGGGCAAACTCCACTGAGGCTCTTATGGGAACTGTTCCCAAAGTAGTAATCCAACAGATGTGATTTTTTTTTTTTTTTAAAGAAAGCCACATTAATATAATTAACTGATTAAGAATAATATTACATTTGAGAGATGCATCCCATTTTTTTTCTAATTTTAAAGACTTCTCACTTAGTTCACATAACTTTAAAGAAGGCTGTGAATCACATCATTATAATACCTTTTAATATAATCATGTGCTGCCTGCTACTATAAATGTTTTGACATTAGTCTTTTGTTTGAATTTTCACTGTGTACAATTTAATGGCCAATCTGGTCAGTCAATGTCATTGGACTTTCTGTCCAAATGTAGTGCTTAACAAATTTATTAGATCACCACCCAATCTGAGGTTTACGCCACAGCTGCCTTAAATTAACAGTATTGGCAAATACCAAAAGATTTTATAATGATTATTATTTTATAATTTCTAATGGTTAAAACACCACTATGCACAAGATCTTTCACTGAAATTATATTTTTAATGCTAAAATATAATTGTTGTTGTTATCCATGAATTTTCAATTTTACTGATTTGCAAACAAGCAGAAAAAATAGTAAAATATATCATTGTCTTTTTATTAAGATCCCAAATTAAAGTTATTTACTTGCATTCCTGAACAGAAAATTTTGTTTTAGTGGTTGATTATTATGTTTGGTTAATTTCTGACTTCCCTGAGACGTCCAGTGTGCCAGCTCAAATTTGGGTTTAAAAAATGAATTCAGATTGTTATTTGCCAAATAAATAACAATATAATTTTTAGTTTTAAAGATGTTTTCTAAATTATTTTTGTTTTCTTGTTTTAATGGCAGGTGGTCTAATACATTTTTTAAGTACTCTACACAGTATAGCAAATTGTAATTCTTTGGAAATATAGATGTAAGGCTTCATAAAACGTAACAATTTGCTAACAAATCACCCTAACCGTATGCCTTGATGCCTGCCCCACCTTAGTTACAGATGACACAGAGAAATGGAACACATGCACCCATTATTTGAAACGAAGTTAAAATAGTGAACAGAAATTATCTCAAACAACTTCAATCTCAGTTTCTCCCCTACATTAAATCTAAACCTTTCTATTGTTAGGAGACCTTATTGGAAAGCATTAAAAAAGCAACTGAACGCGGCATCCCTTTTACATTTTCCAGTATGACACTGCCACTTGCCCAGCATACAAATCCCACAACCTTTTCTGACCTTTCTGAATGGACATCACGTTAGCTAAAAGTCTGCATTTTTAACAGACCCTGCGGACTAGCAGCTGTGCGCTCCTTTGCATCACTCTTGCCCATGCAGATGACATGAGTAAGAATTGCAAGAGGCAGCACCTTATGTCCCAAAACTGAGGCTTCACTTTCTTTCAAGGAGGATTTCATGATCACCTTAACATGTGTGCCAGTTACTAAAAGAAAAAAAAAAAAAGAGTCATTTCTAAGGCACAAATGAGAACTTGATTTATATTCAGTCCAGGACCTCTGTGCTGGCAAGAAACTTTGGTGCCCTAAAGCAAACAACTGTTCCATCATCTGCCTTTCACAAATCTTTAGATCTCTGTGAATGTCAGCAGTATTATTCTCCTGCTCCAGTCCCCAATCCAGTGTGAAGGCCTGGCCACCATGCTCGAACCAAATCTCAAGATGCCGAGGCGCCTGTGTTGTAGCCCACCACTTAAAAGCCAAGCCACAGACGGAAAACACTCGAGCTGATCGATGGTCTGACGCGCAAATATCAGGCCTGACCATGGGGCAGCGACTCAAAGTGTTTGACAGACAGAAATCATTCTACCATGACAAGCCAGGCATACTAAATGCTGATGAGCTTGTCTGAAAAGGTCTCACCACTTGGGATATTCAAAGTGTCAGCTATCTTCAGAATGCTATAAAAAAAAAAGAGAAAGATGAGAGAGAGAGAGACTTATTCTGTTCAGCTGCTTCTGTTAAATGTCAGCTATATTTAAAATTGTATTTCATTCTTTACATTAGATTTAAGTGTCTTATAAGGTATTTTTTAGTTTCATTTTGCAGGGAATTTGCCTTTCAAATAGGTTTCAAATAAGCTTAAAAAGTTTTAAGAGCCCTCTGTTAGAATGATGCTTCAAATCCTTCCTGTAAAAATATTTTATAGATTCGATTTAGAGCCAAATCACAACAAACAGTTGCCCCAAGGCACTCTATATTGTAAGGTAAAAACCCTACAATAATAAAGAGAGAACCCAACAATCAGTTAGCTCCCTATGAACGCCCACTTGGCAACAGTAGGAAGGAAAAACTTCCTTTTAACTTCCTTTTTCCTTTAAACCTCCAGCAGAACCAGGCTCAGGGAGGGGCAGTCATCTGTTGTGACAGATTCGGGGTGAGGGGAGAGAGACAGGACAAAGGACACTGTCATGCCTCGGTGTTTTTTCCTGTTTGTCTCCTGTGTTTTTCTGTCTGGTGGGTGTGTCTGTGTCGGGGCTGGT
>JAVDPK010001696.1:0-15993 GCA_034780415.1 Cichlasoma orientale | reverse complement strand
ACACACACACACACACACACACCCACACACACACACACACACGGGAGAAGGTATGGTGGGTAGTAGATGACCACATACATATATGCAATAAATTTTTTTTTTTTATTCAAGCACAAACAGCTGAACCAGTGGAGCTTAAGTACAGATGTCCTGTGATGGAGCCTGACCTTGTGAAGGTTACTGTATTATGTCTAAACTATTTTCTGTGTTGATTCAGCTGAGACCCATATTTAATACTTTGACCACCCAATATATCTGTGGGGCTGCAGTTTAATTGGATATTGCAAACTACAAACTTCAAGATGGCCAGTGACTTAAATGAGCACCTCTATAGTGCAGTTTGTGTCAAAACATATAGACTATAGTTTTCATGAAACTATGATTTATATCAGAAGATTAAAATCTATGTATCCATATTGCAGGAAATCACTAGCACCTCAAAGACCATCCAAACACATTATTATATGGAGCTATACCATTACAACTAGCTGCAGCCAGACGGCAAGCTGACCTCTCAGACAGGCTAAGTGCCACTGGAGCAGAGCCAGACTTAAACAGTGTCCAAGCAGATGGTGGAGCCGGCCAGACACGACACACAAACACATTCCTCCAGCGGACACAGATTTATTGAGACAACCTGTGGTGTTGCCACCTGTTTTAGTACACTTCACAATTAAACCATATTCACAAAACCCTCTGCTCGTCGCAGTGATTCACCTTCCCAGTATCCCTTGAGCACCTATCGGTGAAGTCATTTATCATTAAGTGTGAAAAGGACCCCAAATTGCTTTCTTCTCTCTTACTGTCTGTCTTCTCTTTTGTCATCAAGTTCACTTCTCACTTCTCATATAAATGTCTTCCTGCTGTAGTGCTGCAGTATCCAACGCATCTTCAACTCTCCAGGGGATACCACGAAGGAATTCTAATGCAATTTTGTTTATATATATATAATACATTTTAAGTTTGATCTGCCTGAAAACTCAGAGCATGACTCAGAAGTGCATGTGTTGATCATGGGTTAGATACTGATCATTTACTTCCTACTGCCTGATGTAAGCCCACCTCAGATTTAGCAATGATTCAGTCTATTACGCACACTTATGCATTTCTTTTGCAGTTTTCAAAAAACTAAAATAGAAATACAGATGCAACCATTTTCTAGAAGAAATACCAATCATAAATAATTTTTAAGTGGTCATTGCCTACACTCATCGGTCACGTCATCAGTTACTACTTTCTAGTACCAGGTTGGACCTCTTTTTGCCTTCATAACTGCCTAAATTCTTTGCGGTATTGATTCAACAAGGTGCTGGAAACATTCCTCATAGATTCTGGTTCATGTCAGCTGCACATCCATGAGGTGACTTTACTGTTCCACCACATCCCAAAGGTGCTCTATTTGATTGAGATCTGGTGACTGTGAAGGCCATTTAAGTACAGGGAACTCATTGTCATGTTCAAGAAACCAGTTTGAGATGATTTGAGCTTTGCGACATGGTGTGTTATCCTGCTGGAAGCAGTCATCAGAAGATGGGTACACTGTGGGGTGGTCATTGGTCAGCTGTAATAGTCAAGTAGGCTGTGCCATTTAAGCAATATTAAGGGGCCCAAAGTGTGCCAAGAAAACATCCCCACACCATTAGACCACCAGCAGCCAGACCCATTGTTACAGGACAGGATGAAGCCATGCTTTCATGTTGTTTACACCAAATTATTAGCCTACATCCAAATGTTGCAGCACAAAGACTCATCAAACCAGGCAATGTTTTTCCAGTCTTCTATTGTTCAGTTTTAGTGAGCCTGTGTGAATTGGATCCAGTTTCCTGTTCTTAGCAGACAGGAGTGGCAGTCTGGCTATTCTCCTCTGACCTCTGGCATCAACTAGGCATTTTTCCCCAGAGACTGCTGGTCACTGGACATTTTTTTCTTTTTTGCACCATTCTCTGTAAACCCTAGAGATGGTTTAATTTATAGTAAGATAATATATAATTGGAAAGGAAACATCTGTAATAGCAGAAGTAATAGTTTTACGCAGCGTGTACTGCATTTCCTAGTTTATAGTAAGGATATTTTTCTAAATGAGGTATCGCTATTATTTGACTTTTTATCTGAAATTTAATTTTAAAAGCTTTTTTTTAACGTTTTTATGAAAGGACACTCAAAATTTCAAAGCTCGGGATGGTAAGTATTAAGTTTATCAATACCTTGATGTAGTCCACAAGCACTGGTATGACCTGTACAGTATGTCTTGTCCTGTCTCCCTCCCCTCACCCCCACCAGTCGCAGCAAACGGCTGCCCCTCCCTGAGCCTGGTTCTGCAAGAGGTTTCTTCCTGATAAAAGGGAGTTTTTCCTTCCCACTGTCACCAGGTGCTTGCTCATAGGGAGTTGTTTTGATTCTCTGTATTATTGTAGTGTCTTTACCTTACAACGTAAAGCACCTTGAGGCAACTGTTTGTTGTGATTTGGTGCCATATAAACAGAATTGAACTTATTAGTCTTAGGATGATAAAGAGCCACATCTTGGAGGTAGTTGTTGCACGTGTGATTTCAGGATAGGAAAACATTTTATAGCCAGATGCCTCAGAGAGCTTTTGAAGCTCCTCATCAGTCTTGATTTCTTCTTTGCTCAAAATACTGCTGACAGTATATCGGCAATGCGGTCCAGCCATGTAGAAACAAGTAGCCAATTAACTTAATAAATAAAGACATGATAAAAAGAAAATATAAACAAGATAAACTGATAAATAAATGAGAGGGAGGAGGTTCTCACACTCATTAGTCTTATCAGCATCCTCTTTCTCATTATGATGATTCCAAGTCCCCAAATTATTCACAGCCTCCAAAATTACAGCAGCGACGTTGACAGAGAGATAAATGCTTTCAAAGCAAATGTTATTTGGTCATTTTGGAGTGATCCGTAATGTTCATTAATGTACTGCTTTGGCACAAAAGAACATTATATTGTGCACATCTTGACTCATGCCACTCACACTTGCAGAAAATGAATTCAAAACTCTAAAACACTCTCTGCCGTCAACATTTCCAAAGTAACAACCTCTGAAGAGTCACCAAAAACAATGATGTGTAAAGCAAGGCAGTGATAATGGTGCTGCATAGTATACTTAAACAAAAAATCTTGAGATGTGAGCCAGGTGCCAAAGTTGAACAGACAACATGCTCATTAATCTGAGTTCTAATTGGAGCATTTGGCAGCACAGCAATTATCGCTCTTTCCTCCATTTTGAGCACCCCGTTGCCTATTAATAAAAGAGGAATAGGGAGACACTCTTTACAAATGAATACTCCTGGGAGAACCAAGACTTTCTCCCTGCTGTGCTGAGCTGTGCACCACGGAAGGCTGATGTAATAAATAAGCTGGAATTGTCCAATTTTTCATAAACCTATCAATGTTATGCTTCAAGCACCGTCAGCGAGTATTAGAAGGCTTTGTTTTCTCTTCTGCTTCTAAACACGCAAGTTAAGGTAGAAGTTTGGCGCTCATGGTGTTCTCAGTGCGCTGCAGAGGCTAATTACTGAAACGTTTATTTAAACTTTAAAAGGAGAGCAAAGTGCACACATTTCTGAACGTTCTTTGGTAGAAGCCGGTGAAAAAAGGTGAGATCAGTTTTTAATGAGATTATAAAGCAATACCGTTATATAACACTATGACCATGATATTGAGTCATTTTTTGGGGGGGGGGGGGGTGAAATGCCAGTGCCATTATATTTGTAATAAGAAGAAACACTGTCAACACACTCAAATGAATTTTAACTCATAATAAAAAAAAATACAATTAAAAAAAAGATGCTGCTTTGTGTTAGAGCCTGATTTATCGGCAGGCTGCCATTATCAGCCAACATTAGCATTTTGCTGAAATATCAGTATCAGTATTTATAATGACTGATAAATGCATATTTAGAAAGTAAAAAAGAGAAACATATTAAACTATTTAATGAGTGTTTGCCCTTCAGAGGGCGCTCTCCAACTTTCCTGTTGACAACAAGCACAACAACCAGCTGATCCGAGCAGAGTCGGGCAGAGTGTAAACGGGTGAATAGATGACTACACATAACAAATGTGAGGGAAATATTTGAATATTGTTCTTTAGTCAACAAAGATCAGCATTGGCATTGGTCTTAAAAATCCTGTACTGGCCGAGCTCTGCTTTGCATTTCATTACAGATGATGAAAGTGTGCCAGTCGCTCAATCGCTTCCTGTTTTTAAGATACATCGCTACAGTGCTCTGGGATGCATCTTCAGTGATGTTCCTGGGTTCATCGGGGGTTTCGGGTCCTTGAACGTATACCCCCCTCTTCCAGGTGACCCAGCTGGGGTGATCAAGTCCCAGCTTGCCTCCCAGCAGCAACAAGCCAAGGGTCTCCCCTCTTAATCCAAAGCCACCTTGTGGCTTTCTCTGTGGCTTCAGTGATGGAATGTATGGCTCCCCTTTTTGCTCCTCCAGTCACACCCAGCAATGCCAGGGCTTTGAAGAGGGAGCAACCCACAAAACCTCGGCAGCCCACCTCAACAGCCTGGCAGTGTGTCCGCCAGCCACGGTTCCTGCACTCCTCAACATGTCCCTGATACTTGCTGATCTTCCTCTCATGGGCCTCCTCCATGTGTTCCTCCCAAGGCACAGTGAGTTCCAACATGACAATATTCTTGATGGAGTCTGAGAAGATGACCAGGTCAGGACGGAGTGATGTATGGATGATTTGTTCTGGAAATTTCAGCTGTTTGCCCAGATCCACTTGCAACTGCCAGTCAGAAGCCACAGACAGCAGGGATCTTCTCTGTCGTGGTGGAGGATTCTCACCAGGTTTGAGGAAGCTGATAGAACTCTTCCCAGGATGGAATTCACTGGTCTTGATGGCTGTGCTGACCACCTCTGCAACTGCCTTGAGTACCTGGTCATGGCGCCAGGAATAGTGGCCATCGGCCAGGGCTTTTGGACAGCTGCTCAGCAGGTCTTGCAGGTTTCCTTTTCCATCACACTGAGCACAAGTGGGCACTTCAACTTTGCCCCATGTGTGAAGATTGGAGGGGCTTGGTAAGATGTCATACACAGCCTAGACCAGGAACCTGATGCGACAAACAACCATTCACACTCACATTAACACCTATGGGTGATTTAGAATCACCATGTAATCTAACCCCACTATGTGCATGCCTTTAGACTGTGGGAGGAAGTTGGAGTACTCAGAGAGAACCACGCAGACACGGAGAGAACACACAAACTCCACACAGAAAGGCCCTGGCCAGATGGTGGATTCAAAACCAGAACCTTCTTGCTGTGAAGCAACAGTGCTAACCATCAGGCCACCTTGCTTCCCTGGACACAAACCAAAACAAGTATTTTTGGTTCAGTTTCTGCCTTAGTGTGTATGGCGATATACACACTAAGTTCTTTGTTATTTGGGACAGCCTGTCAAGCCTACTGCATGCGTTATATTCTCTTGCCATTTGGTTTCATTAATGTATGAACAGAAGAAGCTTTTAAGATTTTGACTTTCCTCTTTTTTAAGGGCTTTGATGCCAACACATGCTACTTTTAAACATTATATTGTCATTATTATCACGTCGTTATTTTAGATTTGATAAACCTCACTGGATGCTCAGTGAAGATTACAAGAGTGAAATTCTTTATCAAATGTCCACAAATTCTACATAACATCGACTCATCAGTTCAAAAAAGAATAGTGACTGCTTCCATTGAAGCTGTCAGAACCAATTTACAACATGCAAAATGCTTAAAATGTCAGTTGGATTGTAAATATCCAGTTAATGGTCTGATTGATATAATTGTTAGTAGCAAAAGCACAACTGGGAAACTTTACACAGAAGGCTATTTTTGACGCTTTCAGTGCTTTGAGATTTCACAGTGGGGAGCCTGAGCCAAGTGGATTTATTAACCATCACAGGCCTCCAACTAGGGAGTCCAGAACAAAGAACCACTGCCAAAAGCACAAGCCTCTGTACACAGTCTTTGTTTTGCCCCTCTGCACTCATCGATACACAAGTGTGCTGTCTTTTGATGTTTCTTCAATATACTGACAGTTCATCTGAAGCAAAAAGTTCCGAAATCCAGCTGAAGGAGTCACGACTTGTTGTGTCTCTGTTTCACATCAGCTTCACTGGCTTTGATGAGGGAACAGGGAAAGTAGTGCAAAAAGGGTACTTTCTCCACCAGCATACAAAGCATTAAGGATCCATGCTCAAATTCAGCAAGCCTTACATTTTAAATGTTGTAATAGAACTTTCTGAAGTGGCAAGAGGTAGAGAGATTTCATCATTCATTACAAAGACCAATTTTCAACTGATACACATTTCCCAGCCTGTCGCTTTTCAAGCTGCCATTCCCGCAGCTTTCATCATATTGTAACATTAACACGGTCCCTGGAGATGGGCAGACACGTGTGTCATTTCACTGCTAGCCCATTTGTCATCCATCACTTTTAAAAAAAAAAAAAAAAAAAAAAAACAATCTACATCTCCAGGACCACAAACCGTAACCCCAATTTTTCATTTAGAATATCAAATTCAACAGACTACTATACAAGCTACACCCAGTTGGTTCCCGCTGATGTTTTCTGGATGCAAAGGTGGGAGGGCAGTGGAGTGGGCACGCTAGGTCAGAGAAACCCCCGCTGGACTTGAAACTGTGAAGAGGCTAGTACAGAAGAAGGATTTAGCGAGTGGGGCCCACAATATGTGTTAGCCGTTTGGAGGAACAGACAAAGCTGCTCCAGCCGCGTATCCATGGCAACCATCTCAGGACCAACTCAAGTTCTCATTGAGGTCCTTTGTTTCTCCAGAGGCTGTGATTAAAGGAGGTAAAAGTGAGAAAAACTAAAGAACAGAGGATGAGACTAGCCATGCTGACACTTATCCTCTGTCAGCTGCACTTTTGAAAATCCTTCCCACAGCAAATATCAGTGGACAGCGTCTCACTATTCAGACACAAAGTACCAGTCCTCCTGTCTGAGAGCACTCTCTGGAGCTCCTGATGCAGGGACTGAATGACATCCCGAGGCCTGGACGCTAATGAGCTGAGATCATTACACCAATTATTTTAGCTTAGATCAGGACTTGGCTGTGACTGTGCAGAGGAACTAGGACCCACTGCTAGCCTAATTGCTGGCTTGGGAAAAAGAGGATGAGCATAACAAAAGAGTTTTGAAGCAGAGATGGGAAGAGTCCACTGCTAAACTCTGGTTAAATTCCATCAGGCCGTTGTGCATGAAGCTTGCCGGGTTTACGCACTTAATTCAATGAGGTTCAGAGTTAGTCCTGTAAACAATCAATATAACCAAGTTTCAGAAGCAGAGGTTTACAGCAAATATCAGAGTTGAGTGGGTTGCTCTGAATTGGCCATAGGTGTGCGCGTGAGGGGTTGTCTTCCTTCACGTGATGAACTGGCGACCCCCATTTCAAATATTAGTTCTGTCAGGCCTCTGTTTTGCACTCTTGTTACTTGAAATTCCTAACTCATGACATTGTAACAGGTCAATAATTTTTCAATAACCATTTCAAGGTGCCACTCCTTGTTACCCTTCTTTGTTTTGGTGGAGCCCAGTACAAACACAACTCAAGCCAGACTTGCTTTGAAATGTGGGAACAAGATTTTAGAGACCCAAGAGAGGGTGCAGTATTAAATATAATGAAAACAGATCCGGCTGAAATTATTTCCTGCCGTTTATAGGAGCTCTGGGGAAGGATGAGTTCACACAGGGAACAACTGGGAACATACAAGACATCTCAGTGAGAGCCAACTGACTGATTGTGCTGTAAGCAGCACTCGGGTGACAATAAAGGAGACAACAACAGCTTGAGTCCCAGTGTTATAAGCTTTACCAGTCTGACCTTTGATCTCTGTGGATGAAAAAATACACTGAAGTTGGCTGTGCTGGTTCACAGAACATCTGCTGTGGTGTGCACTTTTAAACACAGGATCCAGAAGACCATTCCAAAGAGTTTATTTGTGACAGTTAATGCTTTGCTTTGATTTGGTAGACTTAATGGATGGATGGTTAGGTGGATGGGTAAATGGATTGATGGATGATTTTTTTTTCTATACATCAAAATACGGACAAATCAATTAAAGATAAAACCAAATTAAAGTATTATCAAGCTACTGAAATGATTAAATAAATTAGGATAACATCAATTTGCATCACTAATGAATCCACCATCTTTCCATTTTCCTTAAAGGTAATAATGCAGTGATAAGGTTCTTTGCTCTCAGTCTGGTAGAAAAGGAGTAAAAGGTCTACAGGCCAAAAAGGTGGAGCTATACTGACTCCTGGGTGTGCCCAACAAATTGACAGGTGACAGAATATACTGTATGCTGGTGTAGTGAAGTCAGAAAGGGTTGATTTTAACATTGTATCTTACACTAACATTTCACAGGAAATTATCTTTATTTCTGATTTGGCATGCTAAAGAACCTAACTTTATTAAACACTGCCCTAAGTCTCAACTCCTGTCAGACAGACTAGAGCAACAACTATGCCAGGCTAAGGCAGTCAGCTTAAAGTGTGAATTCATCACAACCAGCCTGGAAAGGTGTTTTATGAACTGGTGGATGATTACAAAGGGACTGTATTGTGCTAATTAAACTCTAGTAGTTTCACTCCCAATATGCAATTCACACTGTAACATTATACAAAAAAAAAAAAAAAAACAGCATAAAATTATTTATTTATATATTATGTTGTGCCGATTATTATTTGCAAATGAACTCAGTTTAGTGTTTCAATTTGTACTTTATTTATTGAAATGCATCTCTCTTTTTTTCTCATGATGAATAAAAGCAGAAGTATTACAGACCCTGCGTTCAGCTGTTTTGAGACTGCAAATCAGCTATCCAGTAATGCACTTGGATTACATTCCATGACATCTGAATCCACAAAACACACCACACCCTGACCAGATGTGCTATGGCAATGCTCAAGGGAAAACACAAAAATCAGTCAGTCCCAAGAGTCCCTGCAAAATGTTGGGTTGGGTTAAAAAAGATAAAATGTCACGACTGCATATGTCCCTAATATGACCATGTATTGTGAAAAGACACATTGCAGCTGGGTTAATATGATAAGTCTGACCACAAAGGGTTCACTATACCTGCTGCAAAGTAGGGTATTCATCATCTGGAACAGTCTTGTTTAAAGAGAATGGTAACATCGCCATCTAGCGGTCTACTGCACAGCCTTGTATAGATTTCTTTTTAAACGTCCACCTGATGTTACAATTATTAACAAATACTTAAAAAATATTAAAATATTACAGAAAATAGTGCTGAAAATATTGACAACAGATTTACCATGATAAAAAAGTGTTGTTGAGTATACATTTTTATTTTATTTTATTTTATTTATTTTTACCTAGGTACTGTCATCATAAAACACTCCTAAACGTGTAAGTTGTGGTCCAGTCATTTTAATTCCCAAAATGCTTTCCACACTATCAATAAGTTCCTCTTATGAATCTGTAGGCGGAACGGCCAATGACCACAGTAACTTCTGAGCAGATTTCCGAGTACAAGATGTAACGAAGAGCAGATAACAGGATACTGACCACACACATTCATCCAGCCTGACATGATGCCTTACCGCAGGGGGAGCACTTTCAAAACACAGTTAGGGTTATTATTAAAAGCCAGCACGTTTAACATGTTTAAACGTTTTAAAATGGTTTGTGGGATTTCCACTGGCACTTCACGGGTCATTAGTTAGTTTCACTAAGTGAAAGCAATAAAGTGCTAAATTCAACGTAGCTTCCTGGGAAGTACCATTCATGCACACAAAACGGGTGACTGTTGTTACAAATAAATCTGTAAATCACAACACGCCGATGTGAAATACGTGTTCATAACTCAGATGTACTGCAGTTTCAGCAGCAGGTTTGTGTACGTATAATGCCAAAATTAGTCGTCTTTTAATGACTATTGGCTTAGTGAAAACTTATTATTATGCCTTTTTATTTATTTATTTATTTTTATTTAACAGAGTAACCAGAAAAAAATAAGCCTACATAATTACCACAGTGGTTTACCACAGTTGTTCAATTCTTGTGCAACTTTAAAGATTGGTAACCATAAATAATAATAATAATAATAATAAATAAAAAATTTAATGCAAAAATGCAGATTCTATCCTGATAGCAGGTGAAAATTAAATGTTTTCAAGTCTAATCTAATAATATATAATAATAAACACCGATAGTTTGCACTGAGGGGTGTGTTAGATAGGTCACATGTCCCGCCCTAAGAATAAAAGCGAAGGCTGGACTTACGCAAATTTGCGACGTAACAAGGTAAAGCTTTTTTATCAGAGTCCACAGCTTAGTCCAAATAATCGAACTTTTTTAAAGAATGGCTGCGCATTTGAAAAGGTTTTACGACGTGACAGCTAAGCTGCTGTCTGGAGAAACCCTCCGTTTCTCCGCACTGACAGGCAAAGTTGTACTCATTGAAAATGTGGCGTCTCTCTGAGGAACAACAACCAGGGACTACACTCAAATGAACGAGCTTCATTCTCGCTACTCCGCCAAAGGTCTCGTTATTTTGGGTGTGCCCTGCAATCAGTTTGGACATCAGGTAAACCGTGTTTGTTTTTTCTTGTTTCTTCAGAATATGATGTGACAGAAACTCCGCAACGGCTCAAATCTAGGCCTGACTTCCTTAATCTTGACTTGTAAGAAAAATGGCCTATCATAGCCTGTCGGTCAGCGTTGTTTACAAACTCCTGGTATACCAATGTTGTTAATAGTATTAATATTTTATATTAAAAAGTACATAATGCCTAATATTGGATATTTTTAAAGATGTTCTTTGTTCAGTTTGAATCTGTCAAATAACCATATCTGTCAGATAAATGTATCAAGGTCACAAGTACAATAATTTACCACTAAAACATTGTGCAATGGAAAAACACAGAAATAAAATGTAAAATAAATCCCAAATACAAATACACCCAGTACAGTACAAGCAGGCCAGCCTCTACACTGCACTTCACTACTCTTATACTCTTGTTTAGCTTGTTTAACTGAAAACCCACTTTAATGTCCACATTACATTTAACAGTGTTTATGTTTTGGTACAACAGGAGAACTGCAGAAATGATGAAATCCTAAGATCTCTGAAGTATGTCCGTCCAGGGAATGGCTTTGAACCAAAGTTCCAGCTCCTCGAGAAGGTGGATGTGAATGGAAAGGATGCCCACCCCTTGTTTGTCTATCTGAAGGAAAAACTTCCATTCCCCTGTGATGATTCTATGGCTCTCATGAACGATCCAAAGTACATCATTTGGAGTCCAGTGTGTAGGAATGACGTATCCTGGAACTTTGAGAAGTTCTTGGTTGGTCCTGATGGGGAACCCTACAAGCGCTACAGCAGAAATTTCCTGACAAGTGACATTGAGGCAGACATTAAAAAGCTGCTTATGAGGCTCAAGTAAAGTGTGCTATGAAATCTTATGGGCCAATTAAGGCATAACAATTATGACCACCTTGACCAAAAAGATTAATCAGCACACACATACAGTACTGTATGTATGACTGTACTGTATGTATGGGGTAATTTATCATGCTCCCAGGCCTCAGATTTAAAATATGTGATAGCAGTCCTGAGCTTGTTTGTGGTATTTTAAATGCCATGCACTACTGGGTTGTTCAGCCTTTTAGCTCAATGAAGAAACTCCTCTAAACGTTTTTGTGAGGGGGGTATCTGATGAAAATGTAAAAGTTTGACTACCAATGTGTATGCCTTTAATTCATCACAAATATCTTAACTTGTCGGACCTTAAAAGGACAAATAAATGTTATAATACTCGTGTTGTGCTCATTTCTTGTTTGCAGTGGTGATGGACAGGTTGACAGATGAGTTCAGGCAGGAGTCTCTGTGGACTATGACGTTCACAGACGGCATTGTGATCTGTAGGGAGCAGGTGGAAGAGACCCTGGAGAGGTGGAGGTATGCACTGGAGAGAAGAGGAATGAAAGCCAGTGGAAGCAAGACAGAATATGTGTGTGAATGAGAAGGAGACAGGTGTAACACTGAAGATGCAAGGAGTAGAGGTAGTGATGGTAGATGAGTTTAAATACCTGGGAGTCAATGAACAGTGCAAAAGAGAGTGCAGGCAGGGTGGAGCAGGTGGAGATGAGTGTCAAGTATGATTTGTGACATAAGGATGGCAGAAATAGTGAAAGGGAAGGGCTACAAGAATGCCAGATCTCAGCGCGACCTACTGAGATGGTTTGGACATGTGCAGAGGAAGGATAGTAGACCTATTGGATAAAGGATGATGAATATGGAGCTGCCAGGCAGGAGGAAAAGAGGAAGACTACAGAGAAGATTAATGGATGCAGTGAAGGTAGACATACAGAGGAGTACACTGGGGACAGGGTGAGATGGAGGAAAATGATCCGCTGTGGCGACCCCTAAAGGAAGCAGCAGAAAAAAGATTTATGTTGTGCTCATTTGTATAAAATACAAACAAACATCCTCCAGAAATGTATGGCGAAAATACAGGAAATTCAGGTGACTAAAATTCATGAGCAAATAGAACATTGTATATTATTTTCAAATCCACGCGATACTTTCCGGTACTTCCTGGATGAAAGCAGGGGGATACGCCGAGCTGCAAGTCGTCAACATGGCTGGCCAGGAAGATCCAGTGCAAAGAGAGATTCACCAAGACTGGGCGAATCGAGAGTACATAGAAGTAATTACGAGCAGCATCAAGAAGATCGCCGACTTTCTTAACTCGTTTGGTAAGCTTTTAACAAACTAACAGGGCAGTTTCGTTTGGATAACTAGCTCGAGTTAGCTAGTTCAACCAGCTGTTAGCCTTAATGTTGATGTTTTCAATGGCCACTCCCAGCTAGCGGTTAGCTCGATTGTTAGCTATCAGCTTGTTGTTGTTTTGTTGGAGGATTATGACATTTTGTAGACGGATCGGCTTACATTTTTGCTCCAACCAGCTGTCTATTGAGAGTCAGTTATTTTAATCAAATTACAAGTACACCATATTAGGAAGATAACAGGGAAGCATTAGCAGGCTACCGGAACCGCTAATGCTAGTCTCGCCGGCCCGTCTATGCTCTTTAAACCTTTTTTTTTTTTTTTAAACAAAAAGCGACTGTGTTTATTTTTATTGAGGGGATGACCTTGTGTTTAACACCATTGATAAGCCGATGAAAATGTCATGCTTGATGATGGTAACTGTTAAAATGCTGTTATCTCCATCAGATATGTCGTGTCGATCGCGTTTGGCCACCCTGAACGAGAAGCTGACAGCGCTGGAGAGGAGGATTGAATATATTGAGGCAAGGGTAAGTGTACCACATGCAAACTGCCTTTTTTTCCTCCCACTTATTTGAGTATGCCTTTTTGTGAAATAAGACACGTTTATGTCATGGTTATTGCAGGTGACAAAAGGAGAAACCCTGACCTAGAACTGACCATGGAAATTCATAACATCCCCAACCTACCTACCTGGACTCCACCCTCCTATTTTGGGACTACGTGGACCATTTCTTCTCCTTCTTTTTTTAAAATATATATCATATGGCTGGGTTTTGTGTTGTTTTATCTCATGACGCATTTGTACAGAAGACGTGTGTCTGACTTGGCTGCCATTGCCTCAAGCATCATTAATATATATTACAAAACTAAGCTCCATAAGTATTGGTTTCAAAAATAAGGGAGCTCAGTCATGAATTATACATTTTGTATCACTGCAGTTTGACCATCTTTGTTGTGTACAGTGTCACTTCCAAATGAAAGCTGTATCAAAAAAGGAACATTTGTCTGTGCCAAGTTGAACAATTATTGTGTAGTTACATTGATTAAGGGCCTCCTTGTACAGCAAAGTATTTGGTGACATTTCAGAATTTAAATACTGTAATAAATTACCTTAAATCACATTGTAGCTGAACTTTAGTCACCAATTATGTTGCTATGTTGACAGTGAGTCTAGTTATAACTATTCAGAGTAATCAGACCGACAGGCTCACAATGTGTATGCAAACCAGTACTGTATAGATACTATAGCTGGACAAGAAACAGCTTGTTAAATAGGTCAGAGTGCTGTTGTATACAGGGTTTGGTACACTTAGTATAATCCATTGCAGTGGCGTTAATGTTGAACAAATGTTTTATGACTAATAAATCATACTGCATAAAGAATTGTTTGCATACTTGATTAATTACACAGTGATGGAACATGTAACTGCACAAGCAGCAATGTGGTACAAATAAAATTTTGTCTCCAGTAGAAACTTAACAGTTTTCAACTGCCTGCGAGACTTGCAGGACAAACTGAACAGCAGTGGGATTAGGGTCTTCAGAACAGGTAAAAATAAAGGATTTCAGCACACTGCCATAATATACTGCTATTACCAAAAGGTACCGAACACAGCCAATGAAATGGCGGAATGTGGACTGTGTGAAATTTTTGCCCAGAGTGATGCCTGTCAGGCAGCGCTACAGCATATTCCTTCCCTATTTATCCTTCCATCTATTTTCTTTTGCTTGTCCAGTTCAGGGTCATGCAGGGGCTGGAGCCTATCCCAGCTTTCGTGAAGTGAGAGGTGGGGTACATCCTGGACAGGTAACCAGCCAGGTTGCCTGTTGCAAGGCTAGCACACATTGACAGACAGTCATTATTGCATAGTCAATTTAGATTCACGAATCACCAATCGGGTAGGAGGTGGAGCGGGTCACCTACTAATCAGAATGTCGGTGGTTCAAACCCCGGCTCCTCTAGTCTACATGTCTAAGTGTCCTCGGGTCTGTGACTGTTAGTTTAAAGTGCTTAGGACATTTGCATGAATGTGTGTGGATACGGCTTGCAGTAAGGAAGCACTTGGAGAGTAAAGAGGCACATCTACTGTGCTTCAAACTCCACAGAGAAAGGCTCCGGGCTGGATTCAAACCCAGAACCTTCTTACTGTGAGGCAGTAGTGTCAACCTCAGTATCACTGTGCTGCCCTCTCCCCTGTCTGTAAGGGTTCATTTGTCCACCAACCATCAGACACTTTTTTGTTTGTTTGTTTGTTATGACAAATATAACATGTAACCACAGTGACAACAACTACTTAACGGACCGGTGAGGAAATGAACAGGCTGGGACCTCCCGCTGCCTGTGAGACAAGCTCGGGGTGGACATTTACACTGACCATGATGCATCCGGGCAACACCGATGCATCTTGGGATAAAGAAGGTGCCATCGCGCATAAGTCCTTGAACGTAAGATGAATTTTCTTGGCCGCAATTTTTCAGTTATCTTTTTGAAAAAGTAATAGTGCGGGAAAAACCATTATCAACAGACGTACACTGGTGAGTTGCTTCGCATTTGGAGTGGAAACTAAAGCTTCCCGTGGTCTCGCATTAGTACCGCTGATTTTGGCGTTAGAGACTATGTTATATGATAAACAAGCATTTGATTAACTTTCGCTCCCGCTAAACGAGAATATTGGACTTTAAGAGGAATTGTAGCGTGTTTGTAAAGAAGTAAAACCACAACATGTATTTTATAGCTCATTTTTCTGCTTTCTAGAGGCCGTGTGAGTGCGGACGCTGTGAGAAAAATGGGGGCTGACAAAAGGTGAGTAGCGACGTTAAATGCCAGTGCGGTTCTCCATGGTAGGTGTGGTTTATAATGGCAGAATTGTGTTAATCTAAGCTCCAGTGTTGTTTTTGTTAACGATGACGATATTATTTCGTTGACGACCCTTTTTTTCATGACGATAACGAGACGATGACGAGATACACATGGCTCTTTGATGAATAAAACATGACAAGACGTCTGTGAGTTTTCGTTGACGAGGCTAAACTAGACGAGAAGGTTAATGGGTGTTCCGTCAGGTTATCCAGGAAAAATGAAAACATTTCAAACTGATGCAAATTTGCAGGTAAAAACTGAATTTCTGCGCTTCACAGTCAGAAAAACGCTGCGTAAACTGCGCAGTGTGCCCAACTTATCAGC
>JAVDPK010001695.1:287940-317303 GCA_034780415.1 Cichlasoma orientale | reverse complement strand
CACACACACACACACACACACACACACACACACACACACACACACACACACACACACACACACACACACAGAACACTGTCAGAACTCTTTTTTTCCTTTTCTTGTAATGGATATTTTATTTTATGCCTTAGTTTAGATTGTATGTATACCTCATTGTATATGATTATTTATTTTTGCATTTAAGAAAATTTTTAAAAATATGATGGCACGTAAATACCATTAGTTACCATTGTATGCAGTTAAACTATTAAAAACAATTTCTTCAATTTCTAAACTGGAAACCAATGAGCAGTTCATTTTAAAAGACCTGTGCTTTTTCTCTTTTGAATATTTTTTATTGCTCACTTTTTTCTGTTCAGTATTTCTTATCCGATTACTCGATTAACCAATGAAATAACTGACAGAATACTCGATTACTAAAATAATTGATAGCTGCAGCCCTAATACTGATATTTGGTGATTTAAAAATCCAGTAGATCAGATAATATTTTTTTCTTTCAGACACATGACACATAAACAGAGTTCTGTAACTAATGTTGATGCTCTGCCCGACTCTGCTTGAATCAGCTGGTTGTTGTATTTGTCTTATTCGAAACAAATGTGTTGCCAACAGGGTAAACTGTGCAACACTCATAACAAGGTTAAATGGTGCTTTTCCTGTCTCTTTACTTTTTAAAATTTTTGTTTATTGGCTGTTATAAATATTGATACTGATATATCGTCAAATGGCTAATATCGGCTAATATATCAGCTCTGCTGATATATCAGTTGGGCTCTATTAATCAAATCAAAATGAATTCAGATAAATCTGTAAAAAAACTGTTCATTTTTAATGTAAATTTATGTAAATCAGATTTGTAAAATGGCATCAAGATTTCCACCACTCATCTAAGATAAAGATAAGATAAATTTTCTAATCCTGATTACTAGAATTATATGAAGAGGATGCGATAAAGGTCGCAGAGGAAGAGAATAACTGGGAGTCAGTTACAGGAATAAAAACACATAAAACACATTCGATTTCCTTATTGGCAATATTTTGCTGTATTGCATTAAGATCAGTTCCTGTTGCTTTTTTTCTTCATTCTTTTGTGTTTTGAAACGTGTGCTTACGTGTGAATACGAGTGGCCGTCTGTTAACTTGTACTTCAGAATGTAAGCCAACCAGATTCAGTAGCTGGAAAATTGTAGAAAAAGAGAGGCAGTGCAAAAATCCAGAGTAAAGCAGAGTCTTTCTTGGCACCAGAGCTCTGATTCTATTTACGGCTTTTAACAGAAATCTGATTAACGGAGGCATTTTAAGCAGAGTGACCTGGAGGAGGAGTGAGGAATGGGGGAAGAGGAACAGACGCTTTCATTAAATCAGCAATCGATGCCAGCACTCCTCAGAGACCAGTGTACAGGAATAAAGGAATAAAATAAAATGAAATAAAGGAGCCATTTCTTATGTTTATCTAAACTGCTGGGGTTTGAAGTACACTGTGGATTCAACATCGCTTTATAGTAGGGACATTTTCTGCCTCTTACCCTTAGCCTTGTATGCTTACACCGTTTCTGCTATGTCGTTTTGCACTGTAGTAGTAATAAGACTGTACAATCTTTTTATGATTGTAAACAGAGAATCATTTAAATAATGAATAAAACTGATTATCTGGTTTGTCAAACAGCCGGCTAACTGCAAAAAGACATAGCAATATAGCTTAGTGATCACAACAAGCATTTGAGTGGAAATTATGAAACGCTTAAGATTATTCTCTGAAATGGACCTGAGGCAATGGCCTGAGGGGGTGCTGAGAAAGCGGTCTCTCTTCAGCAGACAGAGCCGTTCAACCCTACATTACTATAAGCCATTAGACATGGCTGCTGCAAAGAATGGTTTGCCTAACACACTTAGTGTTTCGTATCATGACTTTATAAAAGAAAGCTCCATCAGTTTACAGAACTAGAGCTCAAAAAAACAAAGCAAACATACAGGCCACTGTTTTTATCGTTTTGGACCGAGCTTTCTATAGTGTAATGGACAGATTCACTTGAGCATCGTGAAATCATGAAGTTTCATGGTGTAATTCACCTGCTTCAGCACTTTAGTGCAGCAGAGCGGAGGAGAAAGAGTGCTAATGATAACAATGCTTATTAAACAATACATGTGAGGGTCCAAAATTACCAAACCTCTGAGGCTGCAGCTCTAAGGAGTCTGTGTAATGCATCATAATGAGACAATTTTATCTGTTTCAAAATGTCCCATTATGCTAGTTCTTAACTTTTCCCTGAATTCTCTTTTCAGTGCGATATAGGAGTAATAGTAAAGAAGGGAGGCAATTACTAGCACACACCACGATCATTCAGTTACTTTAACATATCATGCATAATTACTGGTATTTTAAAACCACTTTGGTAAAGGAGCCACACTCTGCAGAATACAGCGGAGCAAAGTAGCTTTATCCGTAAGACTAACGCTACTGTAACACAGACAGATAGCCCCCTGGAGAGTGCAAAACTGGTGAACATAATCTGTCTCCCACCTTGTGTGTGTGTGTGTGTGTGGGGGGGGGGGGGGGGGGCCCTGCTGCAGGGTAGCAGTGCCAGTAATACACAGTAGCAGCAGGAATCACTCTTTCAATTATGACAAGTATTTAGCTCTTGGCTGTTCACGTGACAAATTGAGCATGGAAATCGCCTATTGCAAATGGAAGGCATGGAGATGGACGTGAAGAGGCAGGGGAACCACCAGTGGTTAACACTGACCCAAACCTGAAATGTTTTTAAGCTCTAATTTTTATTTTTTGATGGTCTGTTTTGATCTAGAGTAAAACCCGGGGACTTTCCTATGTAAGCAGCAGGGATTTGGATAATGATGTGGTCGCCCGGTCAGTCTTTCAATGGGAATACTCTTCACAGAAAGCAACAACAAGGCATGGCTTTTAAAGTTTGTGCTGCTCAACATAAAGTGCCATGAAAGTCAAATGCCCCCCCCCCCCCCAAAAAAAAAGCAGTGTCCAACTCTCTATATTAATTTGTCCTCTTTGACAGCTGGAGAAGTAATTTTTGGCTACTTCATCCATGCGGCCTGTCTTGATTTGCTTTGTGTGGGCTGATGGTGCTGCCATGAATAAGTGGTTGAATGGAGAGGAGGCAGGGGGAAGAGTGACAAGTCAGGTGGCTGCCACACTGATAAATAGCCTTGGTTTTGTTTTTTTTTCTTAGCTTCATCTGTTTAAGAGCGGCTCAGTGCTCTCCTGTTAGCTTAAGAGTCCCAGGGAGATTCTTATCCCTGGAAAGGTAGGATTGGTACACAGCTCTCCTCTTTGGGTAAGTAACTCTCCTTTAGCCACATGCCTAATGAAGCTAGCCAGCATCTGGCACAGGTGGCCTGAGTGATTCTTTATATTGGAAGAGGAACTGACAGCAGGATGATGCTAATTCGATCTCCTTTCCCATAGATCCATTTTTAGGTTCTGTCTCACCTCACTTTCAGAACATTTTTTTCTCAGGTGCTTATTATTGCTGGCATACAAAACCATCTTGTTCAGTATTAGATCATAAATACCCAGCCAGGATCAGTTTCTCCTCTGCTATTGTTGACAGGGTCTATATTCCAGAGTTTTGCCTCTTCTTGATTTTGATTCATCAGTGAGAGACGTTACACTGATGGACCTAGCGATGCTCCAGTAGTTGAACTGTTATTTGATCATGAAAGGACTTTGAGTTCTTTTAATGATCAGCCTCTTAGGTACAGAAGATAGGCACATTGGTTCAAAAATATTTCTCCTTTCCCCCCATTTTCTGACCCTCCATCTCTGTCCCTTCTTCTGATTCCTGCGTTAAGCAGCAGTTTAGTGCACATGGTTTTTAAGAGTTCAAACAGAACATATAGTACTTCCATCTTCAGTTTGTTTTATGTTGTAACTGTTGTTTCTTTTGCTTGGCTGTTCTGAGACCGGACTAAACTCTGGAGCATTCAAGCAGCAGATGTGTTCCTAAGGGAGAGTGAGCATTAGCACGGCAGTTCGAAACCGTCACAGGGTGTGGTTTGAGCAGAAAGCACACATAAGAGGTGGACCTGCCTGGGTGTCAAGAGCACACCTGTGTGTGTGGTGCACTCTGTAATGAGCCTTAAATTACACTCCTTTGTTTCAAGAAAAGGCAAGGATCATCTTTGATGGAACGGGGATGTTTATTTATGTACAAAACAAAATTCACTGCGCTCAAATGTGCGTTGATTACCCAGCGTATTTATTAAAAAGTTGATTAATTTGGTCCCTTGTCACCTGTCAGAGAAGAAGGGACAGGATTCCTCAGAGAGTTGTTCTTGCTCACAGTTTACACTGAGCTGTGTGAGATAATTGTAATTGCATCTGTAAAATAGGTTTATAGGATACTCCCACAGCGCCCAATACCCTATATTTTTAGGCAATTAGTATAAATACAATGTGCTACACCAGCAATAAGTTTTTTTTTTTTAAGAGGAGGATTCAGTGATGCTGCCATCTTATCTACTTATACCATCACTAACCCAAATAATGTTGCCAGTTATTATCCCTTCCCTCACTGTCAAAGATCTTCCCTTAGTCAGAGATCTTGGGATAATAGTGCAGGTGTTGTGTGCGCTTACCTATAAAAGACATGCTGTAGCTGATATTTTTGTTAGGCTCCTAATCTTGCTTCATGTTTTTTGAGTGTAAAATAAAAATGGTTAATTAATTTTTGTTCTGTCAGCAATATGCTGAAATCCTCAGGCAATATATTTTTTGCTTATTTTGCTTTTTGAACAAGAAATAAACTGTAACAACTGCAGTGGTAGTGTCTCTTTGTCAAATTAAATCACTATATTTTACAGATAACGTTCAATCAGTGAGAGGAGGGAAACACAGCACTGAGACAATGCAAAAACATTTTATAAAGCGTGAGAGTTATGTTAAAAGATATATGGAAAAAGTCATTATTACATCAGTTTCAAATGTGTGCAAAGAAAGCAGTGCAATAACCAACACTAAAGTAATTCTTTGGGTAGCCTGCTAAAGCGACAAGCACACTTTTCAGCCTGTACACATTTTGTGTAGCAATAATGCATTTTGTTACCAGTACTGATACTTACAATACCTTTCGATACCAAATTCTGAAAAACACAGTACAATAGAATCAGAATCAGAATCAGCTTTATTCGCCAAGTATGTTTTCGCACACAAGGAACTTGTTTTCGGCTGTTGTTAGCTCTCTACAATTTTACAATAGGCAGTTTATGTACTGAGGCTGCAATTCTTCTGTAATTGACGGCGGCAGCGTACACCTACAAGTGCTGTAGTCTTTATTTACATGCTGAAGAAGAAGGATAGTCACGTGTCGCTGCCCTGATGGCTCCTTCTCCACACGTTGATAAGAAAGGTAGTACAGTAAGAGTCAGGTACTCTGCATTGTTATACTGAAGTGCACGTTTCCATTTTGTTTGAGACTACTGACATTACTATAGTGAAATGAACTATAGGCTAATCTGTTTGTAGTACATAATGTTATATAAAAGCTTAAGTTAATGTCATGTAACATTATACCTCATAGTAAGTATGGCAGGTTACTTGGTAACCATCCTTACATTTCAGTTTGTGTCATTGTCAACAAAATATAATGCTAGTGTTTTGATTTAATGAGTGTTGTTTATATTGAAAACATATTTTTGCTGGAATATGTATTATATCATTACTAACCCAGGAGTCACTAACAGTTTAGGGCAGTGTTTCTCAAAGTGTGGGGCGCGCCCCACTGGTGGGGCACAGGGTCATGGCGGTTGGGGCACAAAAAGCCATGCGGAACAAATGTTTAACGTGGGAATAATTTACACGGTGTAACAAAGAAATTCACCACAGTCACGTTAGCATAGCGACTACCAAGATCCTCAATCGTCACTGTGTTTTGTGTACACAGAGCTCTCTTACCACATCGCTTCATCCCCCTCTGACTTTGAGAGTTTGTCGCTAGCACTGATAAAATTATTATACAATGGTAATGAACAATGTTTTCCTTGCTATGTGGATTGAATCCAGGCTTCATACTGGTGGTGCAGAAAGACTTATCTGGAATGACAACCACATTACTGGACACATAAACTTATGTGATCTCAAAATAATGAATTACTCCCCAAATAGCAGTTATAGTAATATCAGCAACAGTCACACACGCCACATACCTGAACTGCAGAAACAGAAATGAACTGTGGAGAACAAAGACATTAGCAGCACTGCAGTAGTGAACAACTGGGGTGCGTACCATTTATTTATTTTGTTTTGCTGTACTGCATTTTTTCATTAAGTGGTCATAAGCTGCACGACGTTGGCTCCTCAGTCTAAAGCTGGAGGAGAATGGCCCACAGATTTCAGCTGAACATTCAGTGCAGTTGAGTACACATTACTCCTGTTAGCATAATAAGGGACAGATATAAAATAAAAATTATGTAATTACTTACAGCTACAATCAGTGCAGATAGAGCTTCCTCTTACACTTTATATCACAGTCTTTTGTGTTGCACCTCAAAACCATCCATCCATTAATTTTCTTCTGCTTTTCCAATTCAGGATCTCGCCCTATTGCAGCTGGGTTCACCCTATCCCAGCCACCATAGGGCGAGAGGCAGGGTACACGCTGGATAGATCGGCAGTCTGTCACAGGGCTAACACAGACAGACAACCATTTACACTTATGGTCAATTTTAATATCACCAATTAACCAACCCCATTAATTGCATGTCTTTGGACTGTGGGAGGAAGCTGGAGTACCTCGCGGGAACTCATGCACAAGAACCCAGACACAGGGAGAAAATGCTGAACTCCAAACAGAAAATGGTAGATTCAAACCCAGGACATTCTTGCTGTGAGGCAACGGTGCTAACCACCGTGCCATCATGCTGCCCAACTTCAAAAGCTAAAACTATTCATTTTTTTCTGTTTGCAACCTTTAAGGAACAGTTGAGCTTAATTACATCTTTAAGTTCAACAAAACATATGATTCACTCTATATTAAAATGCATATGTATGCACTCATAAAAATTCCCAATAATATTTTTGTGGCCATCCCTATAAATTCAGCTCTGTCCTTAAGTCCATAAGCACTTTATAAATGAGTATTCTCCACCATCTTCTGTGCACTTTAGATAACATTTTTAGTTCATGCTGTCATTTATGACTGCAATTTCCCCCACCCTTGTCCAATTTATCCATATCTCTCAAACTGCTTAGTTTGATATGTGTAAAGAATGCAAATTAGCCACTTAGTAACCACATCAATTACCCACCTGGCCTCTTATCAGCCCCACTGTGTTGTTTGCAAAACACTCGTTATGGTCCTGTAGTGATGAAGGCGGACAGTCGTTGGTGGAGCCTGTGTTATGGTTCGCTGTGGAACCAATTAGTACTCAATGCCCGCTGTCCTCTGAGACCACTAAAACAGAGCAAGAGGCCGAGGCTTAAAACAATAATGTGCAACCAGGCCACACCTATATAATATGTCTATCGAAGTATATTTAACAAGAATCATTGTCGGTACTACTAGACTTTATCAGAAAGTCAGCACATGTTTAACAACGTGTATACGATATGTATTACATTATGGAGGAATGTGTGCATAGAGGAGAAAAAGTCAACAGAAATAATCCACACAGGCAGAAGAAGGGAAGTTGCAGAACAGAAGCTATATTTCAAATGTATTTTTAGAGACTGCTAATTGACTCACTGCCTCCCCCCTGTGTCCCCTCTTCTTGATAAGGTGACGTCAGCAAAAGTCTTTTTCCGGCCCTCCTCTATTTCTAGAGGGAAGATTGGCCTGGTATCATCCGGTTGTGCTCTGAGTATAGGTCCTGTATCTCAGGATGGCAGGGCACAGAGATGGGAAGACCTGGCTAGGGGAGGAAGAGGAGAAGCAGATGGAAGTGAAACTGATCTGTCTCTCGTTATGCCCTTCTGTCTTTGTCAGATAACCCAGGAAACATCTCAGACTCATATGCAGCTTTTAGAAGCTTGATTTAGATCCTCTCTTCTACACATAGCCTTCTCAATGAAACAAAAGAATTATGGCGGTATTGTTAGACAACGGAACTTTGTGTGTAAAGCATGTGAGTATCACTGGGAAGGAGCCATGCCGCTGCACTCAGGTCATCATACAGTCTGCTTTTGAAAGTGTTTCTATGAAAGGAGCATAACTTTGGTGAACCCTGAGGAATCTTAATGTAACCTCTCGTGTTGCTGTCTCATCCCATGACTTTGAATGACCTATGTGACCACTGTCATGCAATGTGAACAAAGGATGTGTATTTATAGTGTCTGTACAAATGTCAGTATATGTGTAATTGTACAAAACACTGCCATACCATATGTTTGATAGGGACAGATACTTTCATTAGGTAACTACATTCCCCTCCTTAAGTATTAGAACACTGAGGCTAGTCCCTTTATTTTTGTTGTAGACTGCAAACATTTGGGTTTGACAACATTTCAGCTTTTATTTCCAGGTATTTATATCTGGCTTTTTTTCTTGAGCAAAAGTATTGGAACCTGTGACTGACAGGTGTGTTTTGTTGCCCAGGTGTGTCCTGTTAGTGATTATTCAAAAAACAAATAGTGCTGAATGTTTACGCTCAGTTTCAGATTTGGGTTTTGCCTGTGCAGACGCTGCATTTATAGTTGGAGGAGTAAGAAAGTCGTCTACTAAGTAACAGATGTCAAACAGGTAGACCAAGGAAAACAGCAGCAGTTGATGACAGAAACATTGTAAGTGCTGTAAAGAAAGACCCTAAAGAAACTGTTAGTGACATCAGCAACAACCTCCAGAGGGCAGGAGTGAAGGTATCACGATCTACCGTCTGCAGAAGACTTCATTAACAAAATTACAGAGGCTTCACCAGACGATGCAAACCACAAAGTAGCAAGAAGAACAGGAAGGCCAGGCTGGAATTTGCCAAGAAGTTCAGAGACAAGGCTCAGAAACTCTGGGACAAAGTTGACACAAAGATGAACCTTTACTAATGTGATGGAAAAGCTAAAGTTTGGAAAAAGAAAGGACCTGCTCATGATCCCAAGCATATGTAAAACATCAGTAAAACACAGTGGAGATAATGTCATGGCTTGGGCTTACATGGCTTCTTCTGGGACGGGCCTATTAATCTTCATCGATGATGCAATGCATGATGGCTGCACTACAATGAACTCAGAAGTCTAAAGAAAAATTTTGTCAATTTATAGCAAGATTCAGCCAAGTGTAATCAAGTGTCCTCAAAAAATTACTCTCTCTTAATTTACTTGATATTTGAGATGTTTCAGCATGAACTACTTGCAAATTATTATTTGATATTTTAGTTCAGATCTTACCCTAGTCCAGTAAAAAGGATTAATTTGCAATCTGGTTAGATGGTTAAAATAACACACTTTTTTGAACAATTTAGGTTTGTGCAACTGATGATATTTTTTAGATTTCTTAATTTTTATTCTCCTCCAACATAATTTTACTGTGTTGAAGTTACTGGTGCTTTATTATTTATTATGTTATATAATGTATTTTTAGGTACATTTGTTCAAACTGCTCTTAATGCAAATAACTAGTTGGTTGGCTGCAACTCAATGTATTTAGGCATGTAGACATGGTCAAGATGAATTGCTGAAGTCCAAACCGAGCATTAGAATGTGGAAGAAAGGTAATTTAAGTGACTTTATGCTCGGCATGGTTGTTGATGCCAGACGGCCTGGTCTGAGTATTTCAGAAACTGCTGATCTACTGGGATTTTCCCATAAAACCATCTCTAGGGTTTACAGAGAGTAGTCTGAAAGGCAGAAAATATCCATGCAGTGGCACTTCTCTGGGTGAAAATGCCTTGTTGATACCAGAGGTCAGAGGAGAATGGCCAGACTGCTTTAAGCTACAGTGACTCAACCCCCCGTGGACATGGAAGACTAGTCTGATGATTCTTTATTTCTGCTGTAACATTTGGATAGCAGGATCAGAATTTGGTGTAAAAGACTTGAAAACATGGATCCATCCTGCCTTGTATCAACAATCAGGCTGCTGGTTGTGTAATGGTGTTGGGAGATTTATTTTTTGGCACATTTCTGGTATCTTATCAATTGAGCATAGTTTAAACTTTACAGACTACGTGAGTGTTGTTGCTGACCACATTCATCCCTTTATGCCCTCAGTGTACCCATCTTCTGATGGCTGTCTCCAGCAGGATAATGCACCCTGTCACAAAGCTCAAATAATCTCAAACCAGTTTCTTGAACATGGCAATGAGTTAACGGGACTCATGTGGCCTCCATTGTCACGAGATGTCAATCCAATGGAGCACCTTTTAGATGCGATGGAATAAGACATTTAAATGTACAGCTGATAAATCTGCAGCAACTGTGTGATGCTGTCATGTCAATATGGAACAAAATCTCTGAGGAGTGTTTCCAGCCCCTTGTTGAATATATGCCACAAAGAAAGGCAGTTCTAAAGACAAAGGACCGCCGGGGTGGGGGTTCAAGCAAGATGAACAAGTACGATGTTTGGGGTCCAAGTAAGATTTCAAGTTATTTTCATGTATTGACTCTACAATAAAGTAAATCACATGAAGATTTAACCGTCCCAGCTGCCACTAAAGAGACCAGACTTTTATAGTTGTAGATAAAGCCAGCAGTGGAAGACTAAGAAAGGACTTTACTTCCCAGCTTCAGGTCATTATGTTCTGATGAAGGCTCAGTGACTTTTTGCTATTGTCCTGGACGTTGGCAGATCCCACGATAGACTTAACTCTTAAGTTTGTTTTGCTGTGAGGATAAAGCTTATACTAGGGAGGGGTTGATATTCAGAGCTGGTTGGCCAGACGAGGATGTGCAGTTTCAGTGGCCGGCTCTCTGCCAGTAGGTGAATATGCATGTAAAGCCTGAGAGGGCCAAGCCTGTGCACAATAGAAACAGACTGGCTTCTGTTCAAGACAATGATTTCAGATGGGATTTTTAAGTTAGTCAGATAAATATCATTACCACCAAAAATACCACAGCACACTAAAAAAACAAAACAAAAACAGGAAAAACAAAAAACAAAAAACGTTTGAATACAGCCAAGATATTTTCTGGCCAGCAAGTTGATAGCTAATACACACAGCATAGAAAGTATTTTTCTCTCACTCTTGGCTTATTAAAAAAGTGAATAATGCGACCTGCTTGTGTACATTTCCTCATTCCTTTTCTACAGCTTCGTTAGCTACACCTGTACATTGGAAGTCACACTCCATTCAGCCTCCTTTTTTCTTTTCCGCTTATGCTTCAAATAAAATGCGGTTTCAAAGACCACGCCATATGTGTATTTTCCACACTTTGGAATATGTAATATATTTAGTTTGGTGGTAATCACTCACACACTGGGACAACAGAGGCAAAGTACTGACTAAGAGAACAGAGTGGGAGAGTCGCTGATGTTTTAAAACATGTATGGATGATTAATTACCTGGAGCTGCTGGAGGAAAATACTGGTTTTAAAGAACACAGAGAGAGCCTGCCACAAAACGAGTGTGCTTCCTCTCCTCCATTGGAATAATTGAAATTTGATTAAAAGGGAAACCAGAACCTTCTTTTGCCTGGTAAGCAGAATATCCACAGTGAAATGCAAAAGTATCTGTTCCTCCTTCAGTATGGTAACGTGTCCATCAGAGTTTGTACAGGGTCATTTGCCAAAGGACAAGAAGGGGAGTCATTATTGCCTTTCCCTTTACCTGTAACCTCCAACCAATGCATATTACACTGAGTGGGGTGCAGTCAATCAATCGCGACCGTACAATTACAATCTATCAACAAGGCTGTCAGGTTGAGCAGATCCCCAGGCTGGAGTTGGTAATGATGAGTTCAAACACCTGAAACAGGTCTTTCAAGTCCCATGTTTTTTATATATATATATATGACACACACACACGTACGTGTATGTGTGTGTAGGTTTGGGATAGTGTGAAAGTGGGTGTAACAGATAAAATCAGAGGTATGGAGAAGGAGCTAAAGTCTCTTTTGACTGTTTTTTTTTTCTTCAACACCCACTGCATTGAAAACGAGTGCATTTTAGGTCAGCAGCTTCTGACCTGCCAGTACACCACAGCATTCTGTAGCTCATCTTAAGATCTGTTCTTTCTTAAAGATACTGTTGTCTTGTTTGAGAAGTGCTGCAGAAAAACGTAATGTACATCATCCATTGAAGAGGGACGCTTACTGCAGTGACCGTTAAGAATCTGGGCCTTTGACATGGATCCTGATCCTTTTTCCTTGTAGCTGTGTATGTCAGTAACAGCCTAAAAAAATTAATATGCTGTTAAGTGGAATACCTTAAAATTAATCTGACAGAACTACAGAGTGAAAGCAAAGTATTATTGTGAAGTTGAGATTTTTTCAGTTAGAAATGTCTAAACTAAAGATGTAGAAGTTCAGCCAATGAATAGGTGCAGCCCTAATAGAGGCCCTTAAAACAGAGCCACTGCGCTTTGTGGATGTGGCCTTCCAGGATGTTTTTGGGGTGGAGGAAGACTTTTCATACTCTGAAATAACTATAATAACAACCCATCAGGTCTCAAAGCAAAGCCCACTCAGCGTTTAAATCTTTATTTCCTGTCGCAAACCCGCAAGAACAAGTTAGACACAACTAGAGAAGTTGCAAGTAAAACTTGGCTCCAGAAATTACCGAATTCATAACGATGCTAGAAAAAATAAATGTCTGGCCTGGAAGATGGGTGGAGGTCGTCTCCAGGAAATGGTTTTCTTGGGGGTCTGAATGCTTTCAGGGTTTACATCCCTGTGATGGATCAGTGTGTCTTGGAATGTCCAAATGGTGATCTGAAGTGTAGCTACAGTTTCAGATGGATTAAGAGGAAGGAGGCAGGGAGGAGTGGGTCCAACTATAACTGTGCCCACATGGCTTTAATCACTGAGGCTCTCTGCATGCTATATCAAATCACTGGACACCACCTATGGATTAAAGGGGTGTGGGTAGACCGCAGACATACAAGTAGTTCACCAAGTACTTCAAAAAGAAAATTCCATATCAACATTAAACTTTTTAGTCTTTTTTTTTGATGACAGTCTCTTCAAATTATTGATTATATAGGAAGTTAACAGAAAATTATTTTAGAATGATCTTCTTTCCCTTTTTTGATCTCTGTTTTTGTTCTTAATATGTTCAATGTGCTTGAAATTTCCAAAAATAACTTTGAAGATAGAATATAATACTTAAGTCTGCTTTAGATAAAAGTAAAATGATAAAAAACAAAATTTATAACATTGTACATTGCTTCTAAAAGGAGGATGCATTATGGGGAAGTTGTTTAATTACTGGCTGAGGGTAAAATCAATAGACACAAAGTCAGAAAATATTCATCTTTCACTTGTTTCTGGCCGTTCTCCTCCAATCTCTGGCATCAACAAGTTGTTTTCACCCAGAGATTCCACTCCATAGATATTTTCTTTTTTTTGTACCATTCTCTAAAAACCCTCGAGACAGCTGTGTGTGAAAATCCAGAAGATCATGGAATACTCAGATCAGCCCATCTGGAAGCAAATGTCATACCATGTTCACGATCACTTAAATCACCTTTCTTCCTCATTCTGATGCTCACTGTTAACTGCAGCAGGTCATCCTGACCATGTCTGTACTGTATGCTTGAATGCACTGAGCTGCTGTAGTGTGATTAGCTGATTAGATATTTGCATTAATAAACAGTTAAACAGATGTACCTATTACCGTCACTTTTATATATTACTTTTAAATAGTGAAATACAGAGTTATTTACTTGTTGCTTACCGATGTTATTATTGTGTGTTGCTGTGAATGAGCACATGTGTTGTTTTTGAATGTGTGAGCTTTGCTTCTGATACTATCACGGGGAGAAGTATTTCAAGATTTTTTAAGCTGCTGTATTAGCATACACATTCACTACTGAAGACAGGAGGAGCCACTCTGCAATGAGATTCTGAAGAATGGGGGGGGGGGGGGGACCCACCACATATCACCCAGCTTACAAGTTAATCCACATTTTATTATGGCTGCTGAGCCAGTGAGGGGTAGATTAAAAACAACATGTTTTCAAGCAAGTTTGTGAATCAACTATATTAAAGGGGAGATTAGTTTTCCTTAGTGCAAGTGTGGAGTTACTACATTATCATCTACAAGTTTAAATATGTGTTTTGTAATGTTCCTGCTCCTCAACATATTTTTTCATTTTTTTAGGTAGGAAATGTGTGGCTTGGTAGCTTAAACAAGTTACTTTTTGTCTGCTGTGCTTCATGTGTTGTATCAAGCACAGCAAACAGCTTTCTACATATCAGATTGTAGCATAAAGTTCAAAAACTCTCGATTGTTCGCTGGTGGTTACAGTAAATTTAGTTGAAGGTCTGTTTTGGAATTTATAGTATAAACTGACAATTGAGCCCTCTGGCGGGTGCAGTGTGTCTCCGAGTACCGTTTGCTGTTTAAACAGCAACTGTGTAGCACCTCTGCAATAACAGTTCGTACACTTTCATTGCTGTTAGTGCTGCTTTAGGAGCTCAGCCAAGAAATAACAAAGCTGAGCGACTCGGCACACGGACAGACCATTCTGTCTGCGTGTTGTCTACAGACTTCATCCTTAAGAAGACTGAAATAATAGTCACATTAGCCTAGAAGAAATATTCACCCAAAATATTGTCCATTAGAAGAAATAGATATTAAATCTTCCACTGTATGTCTTGACTGCTTTCCCTCAAAAATGTTCAGGCTGAAACCCACACACTGGAACGTGCACATTTCCACCCCACTCTCTCCCAAACCAGCCTTAAACAAACCTGCTCTAACACCTCTCTGGGGGACTTGTCGGTTGGCAGCTTATGGACCACACACAGGCGTACACACTCACACATAAGCAATTCCACACACTCTAATTTAATATCCATAACAACATAACCTTGAAGGATAAAATGCAGGACTCATTTAAATGCTAATTTGTTTGTTAACATAACATCAAGATTCAGTGTGGGACAGGTTACAGAACTAGGCTGTCACTTGATATGTATATTTTATTCTACTTTGTTATTTTTATTGGAACTTTGATTATGATAATACAAAACACTAAATAAAACATTAATATAAACAGGAAGGACTTGAGCAAAATCTGTTATGTATTCAGGTCCTTATTATTAAGCAGGAAATAAGGATGGCATGAAAGAAGGAGAGCGGTAAGAGGTGGAGGTTTCTGTGAAAATGTCAATATTGAAATTGATGGACTAAATCATGTTTATTTGTGTGGCCATCCATATGCACACTTCACATGCAACTATATCAAATATATATAATATAGTAATACAATAGTAATACTAAGCGAGCTATGAAGATTGTTGCAAGTATTTTTTTTCCTGTATCCTGTACTCTTTCTCATTTATGACATGTCATTTACATGTCATTTATTTAGCACTGTTTACATACCAAGACATTATGCCAAGAAGTTCTGCTCAATATTTAAGTAAATTCTTTACTGGTAGTGTGAACACAAATTGCACTTTTAATTATGCAGAAAAGGTTTCATGCATTGCTATCTTGTGAAGTTTTAGGACACTTGAATTTCTTTTGGCCAGTTTTTTTATGAGGTGATCCTCACTTTTTTTGAGATAATTTATTTATTTTAAAAATCTCAAATATTCCAAAGAATGCACATGCATGTATCAGTATAAGAAAATCAAGCTAGCAGCTACCCCCTATCGGACATTAAAATGAATGCTTTTTCTTTTTAAAGGCACTTCCATATTGGTTTTGCCACTCGAACCAAGTGGATATGTCCATTGCAACTGGTTGTGTCTGCAGAGCTTCCCGAAAGGAGTTTCTTATAACATTAAGAATCTGGGTGACGGCAATCTCGTGAAAAGGTCAAGCACAGGTCCGCTGCAGTTCAGTTGTGATAATACAGCTGTTTTGTAAAAGCCTGACCAATTCACGATAATAGATATTGCTTTCACCAAGTATGGCTGGTGTCAGTTGGGACAAAATTGGTGTCAATAAATGGGCCTGTAAGGAACAAAACTGTAATGAAAAAACACAGGTTGGAGTTTTTTCTTTTACAAAATTGCCCTTCTACTTTATTGTCTCAAAATTAAGCCAGTGTATCACTGTCTTTCATGGTTGTACAGCAGTCTCATTGTGAGTTATGGGTTGCCTGATGCTTTGGTGCCAGGAATGTTCAGTCATGGTATTGTTTGCTTGCCACTGAGAGTTTATCCAATCTATATTTTACCCCTCTCTGTTGTCTGCCTATATGTGTATGTCTAAAATGTTCCAGTGACAAAAATCCTCCAGCGTGTTCTCATAAGAAATGGATAGCCTTACTAGAAAGCAGTATAAACTCCACTCCTGCCTCTAGCAGCAATGATGCCACTATTCTGAGAGAGGAATGTTAACAGGAGGAGCACTTTAGCGGTGAAGCGGTGGTGGTAATGGGGAAAGGTTTTATCTGACAGGGCATGACTCCTCATTACCAGTCTCTGCCTTTAGAAATGAGATCTGTTTATTTGACTCAGTGTCCCCTAAGAGCATTGAGCTGGTGGAGTAATATTGGCATATGTTGTGGCAAATGTGTTGTAGTGTGATTATTATATCAGTTACCAAAGCTCATCAAAGAGACATCACTTCTTAGAGTGTTTAACCAGGGCACCCAGCCGTTAAAAATGTTGAGCCTCGTTTGTGCTCTCTGTTGCAGGAATGGGGATATGACAGCAGTTTAGGCCTGTGTTCCTTGTTTTTTTTGGGTGTTCAGGTGAACAAGTATGTGCATATGTGGATGATTGGGTACATGTACGCATGTACTGTATGTACTCGTATGCCAAAGCTGTAAATGTTTATTTTAAATCTTACTGTAAAACTGAAAATTGAAAAAACATGACATTCGATTGTGAAAATTAATACACCAAATTCCCAAAAGTGCTTGTCTGCCTTCACGCGCATGTGAACTTGAGTGACATCCTATTGTTAATCCATAGGGTTTAATATGATGTTGGCTATAACACCTTCAGCTCTTCTGGGAAGGCTTTCCACAATGTTTAGGACTGTATTTATGGGGATTTTTGACCATACTTTCAGTGCATTTGTGAGATCAGACACTGATTTTGGACAAGAAGGCCTGGCTCGCAGTCTCTGGTCCAATTTATCCCAAAGGTTTATTACTGGGTTGCGGTCAGGACTCTGTGCAGGCCAGTCGAGTTCTTCCACACCAAAGTTGCTCATCCATGTCTTTATGGTCCTTACTTTGTGCACTGGTGCGCAGTCATGTTTGAACAGGAAGGGGCCATCCCCAAACTGTTCCCACAAAGTTGGGAGCATGAAATTGCCCAAAATGTCTTGGTATGCTGAAGCCTTAAGAGTTCCTTTCACTGGAACTAAGGGGTCAAGCCAAACTCCTGAAAAACAACCACACATCATAATTCCCGCCTCCACCAAATTTTACACTTGACACAATGCAGTTAGACAAGTACTGTTCCCCTGGCAGCTGCTAAACCCAGCCTCCTCCATCAGATTCCCAGATGGACAATTGGAATTCGTCACTCCAGAGAACACATCTCCACTGCTCTAGAGTCCAGTGGCAGTGTGCTTTTCACCACTGCATCTGACACTTTGCTTTCTGCTCGGGTGCAGCTGCTTGGCCATGGAAACATATTCTATGAAGTTCTATGCACTGTTCTTGAGCTCATCTGAAGGCCATATGAAGTTTGGATGTCTGTAGCGACTGACTCTGCAGAAAACTGGTGACCTATGCGCACTATACGCGTCAGCATCACTGACCCCGCTTTGTCATATTACGTGGCCTACCCCTTTGTGGCTGAGTTGTTCCCAATCACTTCCACTTTGTTATAATACCACTAACAATTGGCTGTGGAATATTTAGTAGTGAGGAAATTGGAATTCACTGAGCTACTGAGAGAGCGACCCATTCTTTCACAAATGTTTGTAGGAGCAGTCTGCATGCCTAGGTGCTTGGCTTTATACACCTGTGGCCATGGAAGTAATTGGAACACCTGAATTCAATGATATGGATGAATACTATATAATCTAGTATCTAGTCTTTGGGGGGAAAAAAAGCTACCAGCAGCTGTGGAGCCCCATGGTGGTATGGTGGTTAGCACTGTTGAAGGTCCTAGGTTCAAATCCACAGGCTGGCTGTGGCCTTTCTGTGGGGCCGTGAGGGTGACTGGCTGTCAGTTTCTCTGTGTTAGCCCTTGGATAGGCTAGCGACCTGTCCAGGGTGTACCCTGTATCACAGCTGGGATAGGTTCTAACCTCTCCCACCCCATGACCCTGAATTGGATTAGTGGACGGATGGGTGAAAAATCAAATGTGATTTTTGTCCTATTTTCTATTTTGACTGCACTATTGCATGGTTATTTTGTGCGCATGTGTGTGGTCTATGTATTGGCCCAACTCCACACACATAAATGAACTTGTACTCTGAAGACATCGTGTGGTTTCTCTGTTTTCTTTTCAGACTGAATAGACCTGTTTTAGGAGCCTGTGCATGCTGAGGGAGAGCTCTCTGTCTCTGATGATATATAGAGTAAGTGGTTTCGACGAGCCTTCTCTTGATGTGAGCCCCACTCCAGCTCTACTTGCAATATGTCAATGTCGACTGCAATACACTGAACCATATGTTGGCTCATGGGTCTCTTACACTGAAGCAAAGACTTTGCCTTGTCAAAGTGGCACAACATTTTCATCATTTTACATTAGGAGGATCCCCTCTGTCATCACATGCAGTGGGAGTTGGGGGGGTTGGTGGGTTCACACATGGTGATTTGTCCCTGTTGCCATATATTGTGGCTAAGGAGTTAAGTTGTTGCCAGGTAGGACTACGAATCATGACTGTTTAAGAGGACAGTGATCTCCTACGCTAGAGGATTAGATGTCCCTGACTCTGTAGCCCTATTTTGATGTACTTTAACTCTTACAGAGATGGCAATTGTGGTAAACATACTGTAGCCTTTTCTATGTGCTTTGGCCTTTCTTTTTTTTTGGGGGGGGGGGGTTCATGTGGCTGGAGATATTAACTCAGAAAAATTCACGTTTTAAAAACTACACATGTATATGTGGACATAGCCTTATTTGCAGGTGTATTAATATTACTGATACAGTCATGTGAAAAAGAAAGTTTTCACAGGACTGTATGGAGTCCTATGAAAAACTTTTTTCACATGACATGGTTATAGGTAACATGCAAATCTGTGAAGGCCCCACTAATGCTTAACACTATATACATACAGCAACATAAGCTGCCAAGCATCCAGACATCTTATTATATTTCAGTAATGCCTGCCTGCAATCCATACCTGTCACCATCAAAACCTTTTAGAGGATTATGAAGCAAAACTCAATAGTAGAGGCCCAAAACTGTTCAGCAGCTGAGGTCCTATATACAATTGGAAACATTTTCCTTGCTCTCTTAAATTCCCAGTGATTTAAAAAATTGTGTGTTGAAATTTTTATAGACCTCTTCGTAATACAGAACACAGCATACATCTATTAGCTCTCTGTGTATGTTTAATCATATACTGTTATAGCACTAGCACGTTAATCTGCTGGCATTCAGTTCAGATATGGTCCAGGGTTTGGTGTGTTATTCGGCTGAATCTCTTGACATCTGGACATCTGGTCAACGCATTCGGGTGACAGGGATGCTTATTCAGACATGATTTTGACAGGACATGTTTATGTAACACAGTGCATGTGTGAATTAAGCTTGTAAGTGTATCTGCATTAATATAATCTTGTCTAAATATTCACACCATAGCATGGTTAAGCTTTGGAGAGTAATTGCTTATGTAAATATACCTGTATGATGGACAAAAGATCAAGGCTGGAAGTGAGGGTGTGAAATGGCCTGAATAATGTATCCTGCCAACATTGTCAGGGTTTCAAATCTGTATACACAGTCACACCCAAAGTGTTAGTAGGAATACCTTGGCAGACCTGCATTTACTTGCATCTTTGGGTTAAGCACACAAGCACACGCATGTGTTTCCAATTAAGCAGACAGGCAGGAATATAATGCTAAGTGGCAGGAATGGGATCGGGTTCCTCATAGGTCCGCCTGCACCGGGGTGGGCGATGGGTTTAGAAGTGGCTCCAGGAGTGTGTATTTACATATGGGTTTGCCAAAAAGGAGAGTGTTTGAGATTTGGTTGTTTTCACAGAAATGTGGGTGGAAGGAGCAGAACCCACCCTGAGTCATGAACAGAGGGCTGATTGTGCAGCAGACAGAGTAGGCAGGATGGCCTGAGTTGGCTCTGTGGAGAAGTTATGACAGAATGTGTTTCCCCTAAAGCCACACTGTGACAGGTGGCAGAGAGACTGCTGTCACATTACATCTTTTCCCACCTTCAGACTAAAACCATTAGGGAGAAAAATATATATAAACAAACATATATGTTATACCTTCTTTATTTTAATCAGTAACTACTCACGGCAGTTTCTGATCCTAAGAGCAATGTTGTAGTTTAAAGTATAAAAATGGAAAAAAAGTATTGTGGTTCCATGGTCTGAACTGTCTTTCATTGGCTACGCTCAAAATCACATCTCGCCCACTGTACCTTCACTGTACCTGAAGTGTAATTTCCCAACTCTAAATCCAGAAGTGCTACCGGGGGACACATTGGGTAGATTACGAGGTTAAAGCTTCATTTTGTCCCTGAGCTGTGGAGAAAACGAAAAGCAACAAACTTGAGTGTGACCTGTACCGGTTTGTGGTTCCATGGAGAGCCCAGGGGCAGCCCCTAAAGCTCCGAGGTGTCTGAACCACCTCCACTCACTTCTATCACAGCCTCAAACTGTTATTGAGCTGGGGGCCAGGAGGGGCTGGCTGGAAATATTGTTTAATGTTTTTGAACAGAGAGAGGCAAGATACAGTACAGCTGCACAGGGCCAAAAGCCACAACCGTGATAGTACAAAGTAACGGATACAATTCACACTTGTGTGCGTATGTGTGTGTTTGAACTATACAAGGACCACTGAGCAGAACTGAAAAACTAAACACTGATCAAAGGTTATTTCCTTCTCTCTATTCAAAGAAACTCCTTTACTCTGCACCTGAACTGGGCGCATTTGCTTTCATGTAAGGATAAGTGAACTTATTTTTATTACTTTGGCTTTGGGAGAAGCGTGTTTGGTCAGAAAGCTGTTCTCCCGCGAGAAATTTCTCCAGAGAATGTCAGAAACGGATATGCTGACCACATCAGGGGAGAAGAACACAGGGTGTGTGGTTTTATAGTATATCTTCTGAGGCCATCTATGAAAAATTGCCACTGGCGCCATACAATCTCTGTTAAAAAAATCAAAAATCAAAAGGAGATTTTAAACAGAGGGCATTGCAAGTGGAAATTCATCTTTCTTCTTCTTCTTTTTTCATTAGTTTTCTGTATAATAACATAAAATTTGTCTAGATTAAAAACAATTTCTGAAGTATTTTAAAGAAGATACAGTAGTATAAAAACATTAAATAAAAAATTATAGTAAAGTGTACAAAAAGCTCAATGAATCCTTTCCTTGTTAAATCGCTAAATTGTAACATGTTCAGTTTTAACTCTAACTTGAGCATAATGTTACATTATCTTACCTGCAGAAATTCATGCAGCTTTAGAACAATGTTATGCTGTAATTTCTTTTGCCGAAGGGATTTTGTTTTACTGAAGTAAAGGCCTGTTGACAACTCTAAGTGGATTGTTAGCTGTGTTATCTATAATAAAGTGTAACCGAATCTAGCCTGCCATGGCCCAATTTCCTACAACTGCTTAGAGTTACTTTTATCACTTTCATCAGCGCTCCAATTGGCATTATTCTGTTCAACTTATCACGAAGGACAAATAAACCACATGATTCAGAGAAATCATGGATTGTAAATGAGATTCAAAATGATTTCCACCCTTAACAGTGTTCTGTATAGAGTTAAAGAGAAAACTGTTACTGACAGCAGGACATTATACACCAATTCCCCTGGTCTCCCCCTAGCCTTCCACTGCATTCATAAATATACCCTTGCCTGCTTCCCCTAATTACCTAGCATGAGCATGGCTGTTTCCACTTCCCTCTCACACATAATAGAAACTGCTTTTTAATATCCAGGCATCATAAAATGTCATGCTGACTTAACAGACATGAGGAGCAGAAGGAGCAATAACAGAAGGGGAGGTAGGACTGGGAGGGGTTGGGCTGGGAGGGTGGGAGGGCTACATGGGAGCAGTTCAGAGTAGGGAATACTGTTTGGGCAGAGGAGGTTCCTACTCAGGATAGATCCTGAACTTGCTTTTCTTACTTTATTCCTTTCTTTCTTGCCACCTTCGGCCCCCCCCCCCCCCAACTTTGTTTCATTTATTTAGCTTTTCCACTTTTTGGAAATGTGGATTCCAGCGGAATGAAACAGTTGAGCAAAAGCAGCTACTGTTAAATTATTTTAGTTTGATATGATTACATAAAGGACTTTTTCACTTCATCAGTGGGCCACCAAATAATTGCTTTCAATCGAACATTTTCTAACCTCAGCCTTTATACTGTTATGACATTTCCTTATTCTAAAACTTTAAGAGCTCTCATCACTGGAAAACGGCCAGTAGATTTCAGATTAGTTGACTTTATAGTCAGCTTAGCTTTTATAGCTTGTCATTACTCAGACATCTGAAGCATTTCAACAGGACCATTAGTCAACCTGTAGCCAGCACCACCCACTGGGACAACAGAGACGAATGACCTGCCAGGTTCTGCTGCCTTTTTCACCATCCCAAGGAAAGACAGAGATGGCTTTCAGTAGGGAGAAAATTCAAGTTATATCCCATGTTAGCATTTTGTTTGGACAGAAATGAAAAGAACACCTGCTCGTTCTCGTCTGTGATTTTTGGCGTGTTTTCATTTAGTCTTGCAGGTGCTCAGATCTTGTATGGTATAACTGGCATAATTGGGACATTGTGATGATTTTTAATTTTTTATTTTTTTTTAAAGATAAAGTATAATAATTTCCACTCTTCCCGTTGGCTAGGTCCAGCCTCCTGCCTGCCTCTGTGGGCTTTCATTAATTTTTCACTGGGCAGTGTGTGATGGATAGGTTGTATTTATTCACTGCTGGGCGTCTGCTATGTGAATATGACTCATTTTGGGGCATTACGTATTCATGGCTTGGGATAGGCTGTGTACAGGAAGTTATAATTAATGTGTCACAGTAGGAGGTGTTGGTAGACGGAAGGTTTGTTGGAGGGTGTTGTGGAGCATAATGTGATTTACAGTACAAACAACTGGGGGGATGTTTGTCTGCTGTCCAAAAACAGAAAGGCAGCGCTTCCTTCTCAGTAAAGACCCTGACATGTCTTCCAGTAAAAGATTGTCCTGCAAGACATAACCCGCTGAAAAGACTAACTGGAATCTTAAATGTATGCAATATGATTCTTTGGGCAAGTGGCAGAGTTTACTGGAGTGTAATTTAGCCCTAATTTGTTATCGCTGATTATTGCTGGTGGACGTCTACAGAATCAACTTAGTTCTGTGCGGATGGCCATAAGGCAAGCAGATGTTTCAAATAAGCAGCTGTTCAACACGTCTTCTCTTCTTACTCGATACATGGGGGTGTTATTTGCAAAGACATCAGCCAGGCCAGAGAACGGGTGCCCACAGATATCTTATACCTACCAGTACTTTCATCTTTCTTTATTTTTAATTGTAAACATATAGGGCTATGGCTACTATCACTAAGGACTTTTCCCCCCCAAGTGTCACCAGCTGATACAGATTTTTACCAATTCTAACAACTGTAACTGACAGCATATACAAGCAAGAATCAACTTTTCAGTGCAAAATATTTTTTATAGTAAAATAAATGATTAAACTTTATAAGTTCCCCGCAAACTGCAGTTAAAATCAAAGTGAAAAAATTATGTAGTAGGCTAGTCCATTTTACTGAAATTGCATTGCAGCACTCAGTAGTTTGCATGGCCCCCATGTGTTGTATGTATGCCTGAGAACGTCAGGGCATGCTCCCAATGAGATGATGGATGGTGTCCTGGGGATCTCCTCCCAGATCTAGACCAGGGCATCACTGAGCCCCTGGACAGTCTAAGGTGCACTCTGGTGGCCTCAGATGGACAAAAACATAATGTCCCAGAGGTGTTCTATTGGATTTAGGTCAGGCGAATGTGAGGCCAGTCAATGGTGTCTTTTCCTTCATCCTCCAGGAACTGCCTGCATACCTGATGCACGCTGGGCATTGTTGTGCACCAGGAGGAACCCAGGACCCACTGCACCAGCGTAGGGCCTGACAATGGGTCCAAGGATTTCATCCTGATGCCTAATGGCAGTCAGGGCGTCGTTGTCTAGCCTATAAATGTCTGTGCGTCCCACCATGGATATGCCTCCTGGGACATCACTGACCCACCACTAAACCAGTCATGCTGATTGATGTTACAGGCAGCATAAGATTTTCCACAGCTACTCATTTTGCAAGGCTCTGGCAGTGCTCATCCTGTTCCTCCTTGCAGAAAGGGGCAGATACCACGCTCTTGAGACTGTTGGGAGACACAGCAAACCTGGCAATGGCACGTATTGATGTGCCAGCTCTGTAGGATCCTCATGCTACCAGTAGTGACACTGACTCTAGCTAAATGCAAAACTAGTGAGAAAAAAAAAAGTAAAATAAGGAGGGAAAAATTGTCGGGAAAAAGTTGTTAGCATGTGGTTTTGAGTGTGCATGTGACTGTTTGCCTGTGCTGCTGTGCACGTGCTGCACATGCATCTTGTAGATAGACATATTTGAACTGACTGGCCGGTCAGCGGTTCAGGCCAAGAGTGCTGGAAACTGGTCAATTCGGGTCCCTGGCCGATCGGTGCATCTCTCTTCCCCCCACCCCCCGCACTGATTAGCTGTTTAGTTGGTGGAGCATGGTGGTTCAGTGATTAGCACTGTTGCCTCACCATGTTTGTGTATGTTGGCAGCTTTCAGGTTCTCTGCTGAACACTTCTTTCTTTCTTTCTTTCTTTCTTTCTTTCTTTCTTTCTTTCTTTCTTTCTTTCTTTCTTTCTTTCTTTCTTTCTTTCTGATGATATATGTAAGTCACAGTTCTACCTATCCCCACCTCTGTCTGGCTCTGGTGTGTGCCAAGGTCCTGGGTAATAGCCAACCTTAATCACATACCGTTTGTTAGTGTTTGTGGCTCTGACCATTTCCAGGTGCATGACCTGATTTTCCTGCTGGGTAGGTGGTCCAGAAGAGGCACCGGACCGTTTATCACAGAGCAAAAGTCCATTAGAGGAAAAGCCTTTGTGGATGTGTGGATGTGTGTATATGTGCATTTACTAGAGTAATTTCTTCTCTAATGCAAAGTGACAGACAAAATTATGGTTGTCCTTTCTATCTTTTTTATTCACTTGCTCCTCTGCAAAGCTCACTGCTGTAAAGAGTTCTTTCCTTCTCTGTGTGAGTTTGTGTAAATATGACTGCTGCCTTGTATTCGTGTATGTCAGCAGATCTAGATCCCTCTGCTGAGCCTCATAACCTTGTGGGAAGAAACAGGTTTGAGGCCAAGGGAAATGTGGTCAAACCAGTATGAGGCCAGTTCTAATAGTAAATGGTATTAGTTAAAGCACAAACTGGCAGTTACCTTGATCAAAGGAAGCATGCTGATTTAGTAATATTTAATTGAAATTGAAAATTGAGAACAAAGGTTATCATCTTACTGTTTTGCTTAGGCTGAGGAATTTTCCAGAGACCCGCTAAGTAAACTCACTGCAGTTTGAAGCCACAACGCAGCACACAGCCACGGGCCAGAAAGGAATAGGTTTGATCCACAGTTTGGGAAAACCTGTACGCTTTCACAAGCCTTGACCCTCTATTAATGCCTTCCTTTGACTTTTTGTCATTTTTAAAGGTACCTCACTTACCTTTCTTATTTTCCCACTTTTTTCTTTATCCTCTATATTTGTATGCGTCTTCGTATGGACATATTTTCACCGGACTTGATCTTATTAGGTGCCTTTATGTTGTTTATTGCTCGACAGGATTAGATTGGGTGAGGAATAATAAGAAGGGGTTGAGATTCTGAATGGAGTCCCTGTACCTAGTGTTAGCTTTAACAAGATTTGTTATTACATTATGTTATATAATCAGATCTGTTTTCATATCGTGCAGTAGTTTTGCGTAATCTGCTAACGAGACATTGGTTTTACTGTAAATCAGCTCTGGTACAGATGGTTGTTATTTGACATAGATTTTTGGGCTTGGCAACAGTTTATTTAGGATTTTGACAGAGGCCGCACCATATGTGAACCTCAGTATCATAACTAGTGAAATATATTGCACTAGGGGTGTAATAGTGCATTAGGGGTGGGCTAAGAGGATTTCGGAGCAGTCTGTTCTGTATTGAGTGCATTGCTCAAGAAATACCTTCCTTTGTGGTTCAGAGCTGTTTCCTGTTTACAACATTTAAGATTGCATACGCTTTGAAACCTGCAGTGATATTGTGGACAGAGTCAGCTGATTCCACAGTACAATCAGACAGGTAGAAACTGACCCAGTACAGAGATGATGGGCAATCCGGGGAAAAAAAAATTATTTACAATAATGCGTTCTAATATACATACACTGCTACCTCCATCATGACTCCAGCTATTCTGAAGTAGAGTGAAATATTAAAATGTTAGAAAAAGAAAGGAGGGGAAAAACCCCTTTGTGTTCAAGAACCATAAATTCTGAGGATTTTAGCGCTCTTTCAAATGCAAAACAGCTTGTTATTTTTGGGAGAGTTTTAAATGCATACTGCCCGACAAATCTAAAAGGCTTGGCAGTGCCCTTTTAGGTTATATGTTTAAAGATTTCTGTAGTGTTTATGGTGTGTGAAATGCACTCTTGGAAAATGTCCAGTTTGCCTACGCAGAGTGTACGTTTTAATTGAATTCCAACACATTTCAGAGGCTCCTCAAAACTTAGCCTCAAATGTAATGTGAAAGCCAGATGCTGCATTGAGCGTGTAGCGTGTTGGTTTGAGTTATAGGCAAACACAGATAGACTCTGGTCCAACAGACTCAGTTATTGCTCAAGTCAAACACAATCAAAGTGACTTTAAACAAAATATGTGCTGGTTTATAGTGAAATGCTGAGTTGCTGAATGCTATAGATGTTGTGATAATTATCTACAGTTCTGTGGTTCGCTTGCTTCTTTTAAGGTGCCAGGCATTTTCAAGTAGCCTAAAAAAATATTTATTTTTCCTGAAATATATATACTGTATATGCATTTTCTTTCTTTATACCATACACACCCACACTCAAACTAATACACTCAAGCACTTTTTGTTGGCTCTCTGCTAGTCCATTTACATGAAAACATTTCCTGATTGCTGGTGTAAGATTATTTCAGATGTACATTTAATTTAAAATATATAAATAATATTATTAAAGATACAGCTCAGTGTACACAGAAAAGAAAGGTGACTGAACCGCTGTGGAGGTGGGAACAGGCTCCTCTTGACTGGCTTCACCTTGGCCACACGGAAGGTGGGATGAATCTTTTGGGAGTTTTAATCTTATTGTCACCAGGCTGACCTTTGAAACTGTCTTGGGTAGAAATCTAGACCTTTGGGCCAGCGTTCTAAGTTGGAACAGGGATATGATGTTTATGTTTTGGCTAGCCTTTCAATAGTGTGCTCAGTGTATTAACTCCCTGTGAGATTGACAGTAACTTACACTGTTGCTGCTGGGGTGCGAAAGGAAGTGGGTAACATGCGCTTGTTAAAGTAACACTTTCCACCCCCTATGATGCACACTGTGTGGTCAAAACACTAAAAACAAAACAGCTCTCGCTGGGGGAATTTATTTATTTCCTAATTTAAGCATGATGAGAAAGAACCTAGGCTATACCAGCAGGAGAACCTTGCTTATATACGATGAACGATTTTGCATCAAATAATTAGTGATCATAAGTGGACAGAGATGAGTTGAAGAACTAAAATGGTGTTAATTCAAAGCATTGCTTGTTGAAGAGACGAGTTGAGCAGATGAACAAGTGTCTCTTTAAAATCGTATAAACCTAAAACTTAAAATCAAAATAAACAGGTAAAAAAAAAATCCAGTTTTTCGTCATTTGCATTATGATGGATGGAGTGTAACTGTTCCCTACGTGAACATTCATTTCGTGCACACGTGTGAGAATAATGGGAGTGTGCAGGTTAAATTTGATTTCTTGTAATAATGATAATATTAATTTACTCTGTTGAGGATTACACTGAGATTCAGCAGTCCCTTAGAGCTGGGCAGTCACTTTTCCTGAGGGGCCACATTAGAAACTGGGACTGGTGGAGAGGGCTGCACCAGTAAACTGATCTCAGTTCTGTTCATTATTAATTTAATGTTTTTTTAATCTTATTGGTGCAGCCCTCCACAACAGTCCCAGTTTCTCATGTGGGCCCTTGGAAAAACGAATATGCCCATCCCTGCCTTAGAACATCATCGACACAACACTGGTGATGATGGACCACAGCTCTTACTAGTTCTAGTAAAAACCTCCCAAGTCCTCATCCAGGTGCATCGCCAAGCCTGTCCATGTCTGGGAAATTGTCGGGTTGGTAACTGTAAGAGCACCAAACCCGGTGGCAGCACTGGGCAGGGTGGCGGGACTTAGGAGCTCCTGAGGGCCTCACAGATGCAGTGTTAACTTTATCATCAAAACTATGACGAACAATATTTGTCGACTAATAAAATTGAAGTTATATAAAAAAAAAAGAACAGAAAATAAACAGTGGTGGATATGTTTTCATAGCTTATGAAATAAAGAGTACACAATTAACCCCACATGTGCAATAAAATATTTAACATTTGTGAAAATTTTGAGCGCTGGATAGCTTTATTGTGAAGATTTTCTTAAAATTGATGGAAGTTCAGAGAAAAAAGGAAAATAGCAATAGCCAAAACCCTACTTTACTTATAAAACCACCCTATGGAATAATCATAATTGTTTTATTTAAAAAAAATGTGATTCATACAATATGGTTCTTATCATTGAGCCCGTCAATATTTGATTAGTGACCATAGATTTTTGTTGTAGCCCCAATTGATTCTTTTGCATGAGAAAGTGACTTTTGCCTTCTCACACTGCAGAGGTCAATCAGTCTATTAATCAATTGACTGTACAGGTACTCACATCAGTGCTATTATACACATTCACTTTTGTGTTTCATCTGGAAACAATAATAACTGTTTCAGCTAGCACCTGTGTATTTTTGAAATGCTGCATGCATACATGTAAGCTGCATTTCCTCTAACATTCTAACACACACACACACACACACACACACACACACACACACACACACACACACACACACACACACACACACACAC
>JAVDPK010001695.1:275468-287840 GCA_034780415.1 Cichlasoma orientale | reverse complement strand
ACACACACACACACACACACACACACACACACACACACACACACACACACACACACACACACACACAAAAAGAAAATAGAAAACAACAGTGCAAAGAGGCTTTCAATGTCAGGAAAATATTCACTTCCCACCCTTACCTCCCTTTCTCAAGTTATCCTAAATCATCTGTAGTAGTTTAACTCTCCATCATTAATCACAAGTGCTTTGAGTTTTCCTCTTTCTGACTGGACAGGCTGCTGGAAGAAATACAGTACTCGTATTTCTCTCAAGCTAAAGCGCTGCACACTACAGACCTGATGTGGATGATGCAGCCGGTAGGATTAATTGGGCCCCGTTACAGAGGATCAGCAAGTTTGGTACTCTTCACATGCTGCTCCTCCATATGGTTCCACAAAAGTCACATACCATGATTAATAGTTCAGGTAAGAATGTTTGAGGTTGTGGCAGCCATAGATAAAACCTTCAAATAACAAGTTTTTATTCCTTTTACAAAAAAAATGGTTAATCAAAAGTTGACTTTTTAGAATTCAACTTTTTTTTTTCAAACAAATGCAAATTTAAACATTGTATACAATTTTCATAAGTAACACTTTACCGGTGATTTCACCAGTTAAGCAGATATGCAAAACATTAATTTACAAGTGGAACATGTAAGCTACTTTGCAACATTGTCAAGGCCATCACTGTTGCGCCAAGAAAAGGTAGCCTTGACACAAAGTTAACTCCTAACACCGCCTCTATTTTTAGTTCAGAAAACAAAATTTGGCCTCATTAGTTTTGGTATTTATCATATTTTTATTTTACATGACTTGGCCTAAAAGTGTGTTTCCCAGCAAAAGAAGCTGCAAATTGCCCCAGGTCTTATTTGCCTCAGTGGGGCTGTGGAGGAGTTAGTGTGGTGGTCAGCACTCCTCAGACTCTTTGAATTGCAAATCACCTCAGTAACTCAAAAGTAATGCAGGAGGGAACGTCACCTCCTGTCATTTTTCTGCATTTGGGTACATGGGGGCACCATTGCTGAGGAAGTACAGTTATTGTTTCTGTCTCTGGTGTGACTCTTCCTTATTGTAGGAATGACTGGGGCTTGCTCTCTAAACCTCCACTTCACTAATGTGCCAGAAGGCTCCCTTAGCTGTGATATTGCCCGTCTGCAAGCATTACAGAATTGTGCAGTGGGACATCTCTCTGATTAAAGGACTGATACTTGGGCCTGATGCATAGTAACAAAACTTCTGTTTTCACTTGAGTTTGTCTTTTCCTGACTTTATTTACTTTTTTCCATTATGGGATATTCATTTTTAATTGATCTTAACTGTTAATATATTGAAGGAATTGCTCCATAAAGCAAAGACATGTATAAACAACATGCATATTGCAAACAGAAATGTACATGAATTTAGTACACTGCTTTCTGAGTGAAATGTTGAGTCTACTGATTTCTGTTCTCTGCATGAGATACAGTATATATACATTGTACATATGTACAGTATACTGTGTATTGTAACCTATAAATGTGATTTTTTAAATTTGTGTTCTTTTTCAATTCCAGATCTAAAATGTAGGCACATATTAGGTGTCTGCTTGTCATCAAAGCTATAGTGTAACCTTTGAATCCTTTATGTAAACATAAATAATTACAGTAATATTATGCTGTTTGCATGCTTTTATTTCATGAAAAGGGTTACTTTAGATACACTTTACTCCATACACATAACTTTAATCTGGCTCTCTTCCACAGTGTGTCTTTTGTCCTGTCTCCCTCGCCTCACCCCCGACCGGCTGGGGCGAAAGGCTGCCCCTCCCTGAACCTGTTTCTGCCAGAGGTTTCTTCCCACTGTTGCCAGGTGCTTGCTCATTGGGGGTCATTTTGATTGTTGGGATTTTCTCTGAATTACTGTAGGGTTTTTAACTTTACAATATACTGTAAATATAAAGTGCCTTGAGGCAATTGTTGTGATTTTGTTGTGATTTGGTGCTATACAAATAATGAATTGAATTGAATCTATGTAACCTAAACAGACAAAGTTTAAATGAACAGAAACAGTAGTCGCATAGCGACAAACCATCATTTCTAATTTTAAATCAACATTTTGAATGTAGAACAGAATTTTAGCTGGTATTTATTAATTCGTGACATGGCTGGCAAAGAGGCAGCAGAGACTACTGAAAACCACCGAGGGTCAGTGCAAGGCTCCTATATCTTTGCTACTGTAGGCTAATTAATTCACCATTTCTTGCCCATTATGAGTTTAACATGGTGAAGCTGTGTGGATTTGAAAAAGAAAGTATTGTGTCACCATTTAATTTTTTCTCTTTCGTCACATCGCCATTCTTTTTTAAATTTCTTTTTTTGCCAAATGAAATAACAAAAGATAAGACAAGCACATACATACATATGGGCATTATTATGTGGAAGAGGATATAGTGTAAAATAAGAAGTGCCTTTGCATTTAGAATGCAGTCTAATCCGTTTATAATTACACAGTGAGGAAGTGAAATAGAGGTCCGACTGTTCGAACGTGTAATCCCCTTCATGTGCATAAACATGAGCACATTTCATCAATGGGGCTGGACTAAGACTTCTGGATAATTACCTGGGGCAGTAGTATTTTGATAGACCCACCCAGCCCCCTTTTCTCTGTAAATAATGCATACCAAGTTGAAATCAGAGAGGCCTGTGTAAAATTACCTTCAAAGCCTGGCATAAAATTGGGCAGCTCATCCATGTAGATGGGAAATGAAGCAATGTTTCTGTTGTAAAAGCACAAGAGTATAGACTCCATATCTGTAAACAATGATCTCAGCGAAAGATGTCAGAATCTATTTTATCACTAATGGCATTGCATGCCTGCTTAACAAATTCTGTTAAAGGTAGAGTCAACCACATCACGAGAGATACCACCACTGATGCTCACTGTGTGCCTTTGCCCACACATAAACACATTTTTAAACTATATCCCCCACAGTCGACCCCATAACAATATAAGTTGCACCAAAGCTGTTAGAAAGAATAGCTCTGCCAAATGTGTCACCGCTGCCTGCATAGTCACGTACTGCACTGGTGCCAAAAGACATATTCAAATGCTGTGTTTTCTCAACTTTCAAACCGACAGACATCGACGCCAATTTTCAGTGAAACCTTGATGATTGTGGAGCTCCTTGTGTTAACAGTACCTTTCTGCTGAATTTTAAAATAACACAATTGTCATTAAAAAACCTTTCCTCAGTTCCATTTTGTGCTAAACAAGGGAAAAATAACACGTGTTTATACCCTTTTAACTGTGCTGAACGGTTGAAGATTTGTTTTTTTTATCTTTACAAAGTTGGAGCATTGCAGTTAAATGTCTTTGCTGAATTGCATAATGAGGCCTACATAATTGTTTGAAATTTTAAAGCTTGCTTTGCAGTGCAGATACATTTTAAGATTACATTATTAGTGCCGCCATTAGACTATCCTGGGAGAAAGCAGGTTGTCTATGAAATTGCAAAAATATGCATTATTTGCAGATCTAAAGGAAACAGAGAGAGCTTTATAATTCCCACATTTTTATGGAGCAACAAAACCTGAAACCGCTGTTTCTAAAAATGTTTTTCGTCAGTTTTGTTAGAGTCATGCGACGGAAAACGGGGAGGAAATTGTTAGGTAGATGGACTTCATTAAGACTAATGGAGTGCAAGTTATTGTTGATTGATGACAGTCAAGACGAGATTTGATACTATTCCAATGCTTCCAATTCTTCATCTAATCAACACGCAAATGACCCTCTGTACAGTGCAGAAAATTCCCAGTCTTAGACCATGCGTAATAAGCTCAATAAGTTCTCTCATAAATCACCCTAATTGAAAGGATTCCTCCCTGGCTGCTACTTACAAGACACCTCACAGACACAGACAGGGTGAACAATCCCTGATGCTCCATTTGAACTCCAAGTGAACTGGAGACTAAAACCTCCTCTGGCTGAATGAAACAGAAATGACATAATAGAAAGATGATTTTAAGATGTCACATGCAGAGAAATTCACATTATTAATAATCTAATTTAGGGTTGCTTTTCTGGGTTAATCTGTGCTTTCTTCAGTATGAAACTGGAGGAAATGGCTCAAAGGAGTAAGATATTGTTGCTGAATACCAGAGTACACTCGGGGTACAAACTGATTTTTCTTTTGGTCAGTTTGAAGGCTGGTGGTCCCGTTTGAGAGGTTTGTTAGAACATTTGTAGTTGTTTTGTTATGGTTTAGACTCATCAGACTTGATTCATTTTTCCTCCATTAAAAGGCTCAAATGTACCTATTCAGACTCTTTACTAAGTACTTTTTGAAAATGGTTTTAGCACTAATGTTGGCCTTGAATTATCTTTGGAATGAATCTTTCTCTATTGCAGTGCTGAAACTGTGAAAAGTGTTGGTGTCAAAAATGCTCAGACCTAACTGTTTCGGGGGTAAAAAAACGTTTTACTTATTTTCTTCTTTGTTGCTGAAAACATACCAAACTGTGACCTGTGGTCTGTACACTCACAATATCTCCATGACCTGTGTGTGCAGCTGAAGCTGCTGTGTTCACAGTAAGACACCTGTGAGGCTGTCCCCATCCTGGGAATGTGTGGAGATTTATTACCTATTGATACACACCCTCCCTGAACACACCCCCAAAGACACCCACAGTACATTGTTGACTCATGAATTGCGCAGCCAGAAGCCCATGAATCATTTTCTTAAAAAGAGTATTTCTCCCATTTCTCCACTTTCCTTTTCTGTGATTTCACATCCTCTGTCAAATAGATAAAGTATGCTGTGTGCAGCTAAATAAAGTGTTTTCCCTGCAATCATGTTTTTTTCATTGGGAGAGAAAGGCAGCGATATGACGGTTGATATCCTGCCATTACATGTTTGCCCTTCATAGACTTGTTTTGATATTAAATCTGTAGCTGGAGTATTACACTCTATTTGTATATATTTTTATTTGTTCTTTTCACTTTTGCTTTGATTCAGTTTGGTTGTATTTATACAGCACCAAATCACAATATCAGCCCTCTCCACGCGCTTCATAAATAGTAGGGTCATCCGCGCAGAATATTGTATACTGACACTCAGCAATTCCCTTAGAGTAAGCACTTGGTGACAACTTCAGTGTTCATCCCTCATGCTCATCCTTCAGTGTTGTTTTTCAGGAAATAGAAAAGAAACCGTATCACTGTATTAATTCTTTTGCTCAAGACCTATGCAGCACTCACTGGCCACCCCATTCGGTACACCTGTACCTACTTGTTAACACATATATTTAATCACCCAATTATGTGTCCACAACTCACTGCATTCAGACATAAAGACATGGTCGAGATGACCTTCTGAAGTTCAAACCAAGCACCAGAATGGGGAAGAAAGGTTGTTGGTGTCACATGGACTGGTCTGAGCATCTCAGCAATTGCTGATCTGCAGCACAAACATCCCTAGGGTTTACAGGGGGTGGTCTGAAAAGGAGAAAATAACCAGTGAGTGACGGTTTTCTGGGTGAAAATGCTTTGTTGATGCCAGATGTTAGAAGAAAATAGCCAAACTGATTCAAGCTGTAACGCAAATAACCACTCGTTACATCCAGTATTTGGAGAAGAGCATCTCTAAAAGAACAACATGAGGATACAATTCATACAGGCTCACCAAAACTGAACAATAGAAGATTGAAAAAATGTTGTCTGGTGTGATGAGTCTCGATTTCTGCTGTGACAGTTGGATGGTGGGGCCAGAAAACGTAAATAACACTAAATCCAGTGTGGTGGTAGCAAGGTGTAACTAATGAAGTGGCTGGTGAGTGTGTATACCTTGATGCAAGGCATGCTATTAACTATTTTCTAAGAGCATAATGTTTACCAGCTGCGTACATAACAAAAACTGTAATGGCATCTCTACACGTCCATCTTTGTAATTCAGGATTACTCCCTCCTCTTGGTGGAGTATATACCGTGTATTTGGGTTTGGTGCGGAGATATTGCAAAGGTGCGGTGACAGATGTAATAGAAATAAACCTGCCTGTTGGGCCTCACTTCTACATTCATCAACCCATCTGAGTGAGCCTTCTGGGCTGGTTCAGCCTGGGAAACTCCATTTGTCACTTGCTAAGTGCTGCCAATGTGCATGGAGTCCCCACAGCCTGTGTTCTTTGGAGAGAGTAGATCTAGGTTTTATTTATGTCTTTGGGAAACTACACAAGCAACTGCAAAACTCTGAAGAAGTAACGGTTTAATTTAGCACTTAGACAATTAGTTGATTAATTGATAAGTTGAGTTGACTGAAAAAGACTGTTTGTGTGTTATATTATTGCAGATCAAATCTTTACATCAGGGACTTTTTCAATAAAAATTATTTTAATAAATTATAAGTTGATGTAATACAATTTCCACCCATATAAAAGGAAAATACTTTTTTGTAGGTACAATTTGTCATATTTTTAATGAGGGGAATGAGGGGATATTAGCTAGTTGATAGCTTCCTAACTGTGTAAGACAAATTAACTGTTGTCCTTCTGATCTATGTGAACACTGATGGTCTTTGCAGCTCCCTTGTTATATTACTTTAAATATATTACACAAATCTTACTCGATGGTAAGGTTCTTAGGTATAGTAAAGTTTAAAAAAAGGCCACATACAATCACATTGTCTGGCTCTAAATATAATAAAAGAGAAATAGGATCCAAAAGAAAAGGGAGGGAAAAAACAGAGGCCTTACAAAGCATTATAATTGTCAGAACAAGAAATAAAAGGCACTCTGACATTTTATCAACAGTGGAGTCATACATTATTTATCTGGAGGGTTTATATCAGATTGCAGATACTAAGGCCGAGCACAGCAGCCATTTTACATCCCGATCCCTTCCCTGTGTTTTATGATAAATGTTCTCAAAGTGCTCTGCATTTTACCCAGAGTGCACATAAACTACAGGCTAGCTAAAGCCATAACTCTCCTAGACCCACTCTCACGATTGCAAGCACCGTTCCACAGAATCGTATTCAATACGTCTTCATAGTCAAACTTAGTCTTGCCCGTTTTAAAAGTAATCTCTGCTGTAACTGGATTATAACCATCATCAGTGATAATTGCAATACTGATACTTAGCATGCAGTATTCATTTTAAGCAGTATGAGAACCAGTGTTTTACGCTCAACACTTTCTAACTTTAGAAATATGCTATGTGCTTTCCTTAAAATACTTCAGCAGTTATTGGCTACAGTGGATATTATACATGGCCATTGTGACCAATATGAGAACTTTAATATGGAGAGAGGCCAAAAGGTCTGGTTTCACTATTATCATGCAAGGATCCAGGGTCAGAGTTCACCTGACCTACAGCTGCAAAATAAACGCATTAAACTGGTGTCCAGAGGATCATTGGCTATTGCATAAACCTGCACTTAAACCAATTAAGACCAAACCTTGATTAAGATTTGTTGCCTCTCTCTTTTAATGAGAGAGAGAGAGGGAGCAAAAACTCCTTTATTAATTTCCCCAGTTTCCAAATCCATGCAAAGACTGATGCATAAATCACAATAAGCTGCAATTAGCTAAGCTAGAAAACAAAAAACAAAGAGAAAAAAAACAAAACAACACAAACAGTAGATAAGCAATGTAAATGTTAAGACTGTGATAAAGCACCATCTGAAAATGGCATGGATGCATTAAAAGAGCCGGTTACAGTGCAATCACTTAGTCTTGCTGCAAATGTGTCCCGGTGGCCACTCGCGGAGTTGCAATGAAAAAAATCCCCGGCTGCTCAAAAAGTATTTTTCTTATACACAACAATAATAAAAGAGACGTACAGCTTTCTCGGAGCCCTGAAAGGTGATTCTCTTTTTTTGTGATGTCATATAATATGAAGCATTTGGGCAGAAATTGCCAGCGGGTCAGCTTGGGTAAACGTGTCCAGTGGAAACTAGAAATGTGGGTTTTATGCACATTAAAGTAAGCGGATACCAAGTTTCACTGGAGTATCTCATTCTTGTAATGCACCCACTGAAAATATGACATAATAACATTATGCAAAAATATCTTTAAGTTGTAAACTATGCAATCCAGAAACTACATCAGTAAGTTGTTTACCCAGGAGTCTCAGCATTGTAATGTGCCTAAATTTATAAAAGATGGTCTAATGTACTCTACACAACATATACCGTTTCTTGGTATATGAAGTAGTGTTTAAAAATGGCATTGATTTGTATGATATTACCATTGTTGCTTTTTGCTTTAAAATTAATAACCCACCATTGCTATAAAACAGTTAATTTTTAGTAGTTTATATTTGATTTTATTTTTAAAAAATCAGGTTCATTTCCAGATGAAACTGATATTAGAATCATTTAGTACGCAGCACATCAGCTGTAACCATCTTGTTTTATGTGTCTAACAATCATTTTATCCCTGGATTTTAAATCTCTTTTAGTATTGTCCTTGTTGTTCATTTCTGTTGTAAGGTGACCTTGAGTGCTTTGAAAGGCAACATCAAATAAAATTTATTATTATTATCATTGGTGTATTTAAGCAGAGACTGAAACGTTTAACATGGTTACCTATGATTGCTGCAAAAAATGGTTAGAATAAGGCTGGAGGCTCTAAAATGAAAAGGGTACAGTACATGAATTAACACTATATGGTGTTTGTCTGGTATGTAGAAAGAAAACCAGAGGCTTCTTTAATGTATAGCTTGTTCTGTCTGGGGCTGTTTGCTCAGCTGGAAGCAATGTTTGCCCACAGGATGACTGGATAAGAGTGTTTCTCATCTCCATATGTGTTTGACAGGAACTTTGAAGTGACTGTTTTGACAGAAATGTGGAAGAAATTTTAATGGAGTATGAAACGGCAATTTCTTTCCAAACACTGAAGCCTAAGAAGAAATCACCTCCTTTCCCTTGTCGGGGTTTTGCTATGCACCTAGAAACACAAATTAAACTGATGGACTTTGAGTAGAGATGCAAACATGTTTTTAAAGGTTGTTTTAAAAGTTTTTTTTTTTTTGGTCCTCTAATTCAAAAAGTGTTGGTTTGTTTCTCAAAGTATTTGTTAGGGTCACCACCAAATGTGGGGCACTGTTCTTTAAAATGAATCAGAAAAAAAAAAGATCCCTTTTGAAGAATATACAACTTCATTTGAACATAATTATTGGCAGCAGAGAAATGAACCTTGGTGTGGAAATATAATACATTCTTCCACTGGTTCATTAAAAATAGATGTATTTCAAGGCTTTTTCATTTTGAGTGAACAGGATGACCCGAGTGGCCAAAATGACTTTCCATGGATGCAGTTACACTGTAATTTTCAGGGATTAGTGGCAGAGCCGAATTCAGGCAGGGATATCCTGGCAACGAGCGTTGCCGAGTGACTACTGAACAGCTGTTTAAAAAAGCAGTTTCAATGAACTTCAACTTAGCTGTTGTGCCACAGTGAAAAGATGGACTGTGGTCACTTCGACGGCCTCGGCTGGCTTCCTCGCAGGGAATTCTCCCGCGTTGCTTGAATGGACATGAGGCTGTGTGGGCAGAGCTTGTGGATGTGCTAATGATAGATGTTGGCTGTGCTGACGTCACATGGTCACACGCATGGAATTCTGTCTGGGTCAGTTCTTACCACCGTTTCCTGGTGGTTTGTGAATGGCTAGTCAACATCATGAGGCGATCCAGAGACCGGTGGACCTCCTGACAGGAGTCCCAATGTACTTTCTTGGTCCTTTTCCCAAATTTCTGGGACAACCACACCTGTGTCGGCTAATCCAAGATACCAGTATGTGGATAGGGGATACTCCCATATTGGAACCAAAGACTTGGGTTTCATTTATAGTCAACACCTCCATCTACTGTGATGACATATTTATCCATGAACACCTCCATCTCTGTCTTCTGTCTGCCTTTCTCTTCCTGGTGGTCAGACTTTAACACTGAGTCCTTATTTCAAAGTTTCTAATTCTCCTCTAGGATTTAAAAACTCCGCCTGTCTTGCTGCTGAAAGTCACCCTGTGTACCAAGAGTGGCAGTGCAATGGAAATCTAATGTGCTCCTTTTTGTTTCAGGGAGAGTGATTTAGAGAAGGATGTGGTGGAAGAAAAGTGATGAGCAAATGAGGGATTTAGAAAGGGTAAGCGCTGAGGTTGAAGAACTGGAATACTTTTTTGAACCTCCTGCTCAGACTCTGTGGTCTATGGACAGCTGGGCTGGCTTTTCTGAGAAAATATACCATTATGCTTTACCATCTGTCTCTTTACACATGTACAAGTTACCCTGAATTTAAAGAGAGGTATTTTAATTGGTACTTAGTTGATACTTTACTAGGGACCCAAATATATTTTGCATAATGACCAATACTTAAATCCCAAAGGCAAGTCATTTTTAAATGGGCCAAACATGACCTTTTATGAGGCACACATGACCCAAAGAGGTCCTCTAACCTTACAAACCCTTAGGACCCTTTACCATACTGCCTTGCTGGAAGGTCAGAAAATCTAACCTGCAGGTCAATGCCTTAGTATTTCCAAATCTCCTCAGGATTTCTAAAAATTAATAAACTAAAATGATTGATTATTTGGTTTTTAATGAGGAAGTTAGACCTTTCCAACATATTTTCATTGTTTAACACAGTAAAGTAGTTCAGCATATTGTTAAATATCTGAATCTTATCCTGCATCTGAGTGTAAAAAAAAAAAAAAAAAAGATAAATAAGTATACAAGCTCAAGAGTAATCTATCTTCTGCTCTCACTCCAAATATCCTTGCTCTGTGTCTCCTCTGTCTATCCATGCCCTCTCTATATGCCCTCTCTTGGGGCCTGAGGGAGCCTTTTGATATGCCCCCTCTCTCTTGGCAAGGTTGTATTTCTTCATTAGGCCCTCTGGGGGCTGCCAAAGTCCCAGAGGATGTCAGAGTACATTAATTCTCATCAGGACATGGGTCCTCTCAGGTGTGAATGGCAGCCAGCAGCTGTCGACAGAGCTCTCTCAATCCTATCGCAACTCATATATCACCCACTGCATGCACACATAAATGCACACAGACAGATAACATTGTGTGCAAATTGAAAAGCCAGGCACACATGCAACTTGGCTGTTGAAAGAATCGCCACACAGAGAGGAAGATTTACGCTAAAATCACTGGTATATGAACATATCTCAATTTAGGACCTGACCCGTGATAATTACAAAAGCAGCTATATATCTTAAAGTCTTTAGGGGGACAGAATGCCGTCTCTGCTTAATTTTCCATGCGAGTAAATTTGCTGGGTGCATATGAAGAGCCTGTGTGATTGCTTCATAGCCTCACCGCAGAGTACTCTAACCACCGTAAGGATAGATCACATAATCTCTGACTCTCTTTCTCTCTGGTTCTGTCCCGTTTAAGGCTAGCATGACACAGACGTGCATGTGTTTTACCGAGATATTTCCCTAGTAATTGCATAACGTAATTCCATTGTGGTTGTTATGGCTCCCAGCAGACGTGTATACAAATTACTCATATTTGCTCTGTGGTCAAAGCCGTGAGCTGTCCCACAAGACTACGGTTTTACATTATGAAGGTCTGCCTATTAAAGTCATTTGTTAAGGTCTTCACTCCTGGGAAGAAGCAGCTCCATATGACACTAAATGAAAGAGGCTTGCCTTAAAAGTGAGCTGTTAATTACTTGGGTTATAGAAGGCCTCACATTGGATTCTGATGCGACAGCCAAGCCTTAATCCTCATGTAAACCCAGACAGTGCTCCAGAGCAGTGGAAATTGCCCCTTGTGCTTATAGCACTGTGTACATGTTAAAAGATACGATGGGGTAAATGCAGGGGGGGTTAGGGCCTGTCCTGGTTGATTTCTCCTTCCTACTATTATTATTTTGTCATCCTGTGATTATTTTGTCATTATGAGACCATATTTTCCAGTGTCTCTGGTTGTTCCATGAATAAGTTATTGGTACTTGTCATTACTGACTTATGGCAGGAGGCTGCTGTTCTTCCTCACTTATGCACTGTTTCCCTTGTGCCTTGGAGGCCTTTATTTTGTAATTGTCTATAATTAAGGAAATGCTGCCTTGGAACAAGGATTTATCCAGTAAAGGCTAAAAGACTCAAAAGTAACAGTTTCAGTCTGGATAGCCAGAAAGATTGAGAATTTCTAAGAACTTAAATTGTGCAGAAAATTAAAAGGAAATTTTACACAGACCTGAGTTCCATGTGTTTTTGTCTTGAAGTTCTGAACCTCGTGTAGCACCCGACCCATGTAGCTATTAGGTACACAAGATATAAACACTGGGGTATGATAGTACTATGGGCGGGGCCCTGGGCTCTTTAATGTTTTGGCTTGCCGTACTAACCTGTACTATAAGAAAATGTGGTGATTGGTGCCTCCACTTAGCAGA
>JAVDPK010001695.1:219506-257468 GCA_034780415.1 Cichlasoma orientale | reverse complement strand
GTGTGTGTGTGTGTGTGTGTGTGTGTGTGTGTGTGTGTGTGTGTGTGTGTGTGTGTGTGTGTGTGTGTGCGCGCACACACAAACATGAAAAGCCAGCAATCCCATTTGCTAATATTGACATGGGTGTCCCTGTTCAATCTTGTTACAAGGATTATTGTCTATTGAGATCCCATTTCATTAGGCTAAAACACACACCTTTAGGGTGCACACTGGGGCTGTTGCAGGGTCTCCAGCCTTTTAGCTTTTTTGCTTGGCTGATTGTGAGGAGGACTCTTAGTGGTTTTGCTGAGGACCACTGTGACAATATGTTCCAGTCGAACTACATATGTGGATATAGCATGAGAAATGATTTACCTTCCAAGAAGGAAAAAGGGGGAGGAAAAAAGAAAACACTGGGTGAGGAGATTCCAGTTGATGCTCAGTGGGTGGAGTAATAAAGTCAGATATCCTGCTAACTGCTCTATTGAAACGCCCGGTTCTTGAATTATATCCAATATGCATATGAGAAAGCAACCCAGCACCCTCCCTATGGCTTGACTCCAGATTACGTATTGATTCTTGATATGAAAAGCTCATTACATAAACAGAAACAGCGACACAAAAAAGCCAGTGAACCTTTGCATAAATCCTTTAATTGAATTTCCAGTGCTGGTGGTTGGAGGTTCTTTTTTTAATTGAATCCATTGCTGGTGTTGTGATTTGCATGCATGGGAGTGGGTCTTGTCCTAGATAAAGTGCCATTGATCCTTATTAAAGCTCACCTCTGGCCGTGCTGTGGACTAACAGGGAAAATTAAATGTGTTCATGGTGCATATACTTACTGCCCGCAAGGCTGTACTGCGAGAACCAGTATGGACAAAAGCAGAATGAAAGAGATACGGGGAAAAGGAAATAGAATTATCGTGAAATTAATTTGCTAAATTATCTAGGCTTTGGTCATTTTTATCATACTGGTTCACATAAAGCATTCTTTGAAGCTATCCCTGGCGACTTATAAATAACAGCGGACCTCTTGTTTGGGTTCGGGAACTATGAGATATAAAAAAAAAAGTTAAAGTACCCCACAAAAAATGCAGAATCTATAAGTCATAATTGAAATCTTTATTTTGTTCTGCTTCAGTTTTGAACTAGAAAAAAGGAAATGCCTCATCTATTTTGATTTGGCCAAGGGTGATATGTGCGATTGCTGTGGAGGAGGATATAACAGCAGGCCAGAGGGATGAATCACACCTCATCGGGACTACGAGTGAAGTATCATTATTTCTGTGTTGTCTGTTGTCTTTCTTTAAGTTGTTGTTTTTGCTCATTGGGATAAAAGATAAGTGGTCTAACATTTAACGTGTGTGCGATTAGTGTGTCTCTCCCTGCCTGCAACTGCGTTGTCTCTCAACTTCAGTACAGACTCACTTTGAAGTAAGCAGATTGGATTAGATCAGTGGGAATATGTATCCAGCGGATTTTTCCTAGTAAACATATGTAGATTTGTCATTGTTGTGTTCATTGTTTACAAAAACATGCATGTATTATAGAAGCCATAATAAACACATTTGAATTGCAAAGCACTTCCTTAATTCTTTGAAACTGCAGTGTACTTGTGTGGTAATTTGCAGCCGTTTGACATAACAAAATATATTTACAAAATGGCTACAATATATTTCAATGCAGTGTAATTTTAGCTTTGCACCTTGTGTCCCCTGTGCACAAGGGGTGGGTGAAATAGCCTCAAAGTGACATCATCAGTATTTTATTAGTGCAAATAAAATAAAGGACATTTCCCATTCATCTTTCCCAGTGAGTTATTGTCTTTGATGATAGACTACCTTATTTGGAGTGTGAATGCCAGCAGCAGCAGCAGCATTATAGTACAATAGTAGTGACACAAAAAAAGTGTAAGGACAACAATACCGTAGGTGGTGTTTTCCCTGGAAATTTTAAGTGTAAGTAACATAACTGCATAACACATTAGTTTAACAATAACTAAAATAACTCAACCTTGTAATTCTGCAGGAGTGACAGAATAAAACTGAAATAGAAAAATATCCTCTACCCTGGATGTTGTACGTTGGGTCAAGCTTTTTAACCAGTTACTTTTAGTCCTCCTTTTCCATCCTTTCATATGGAGTGCAACCCATTGAGGGTTGGCTGGGTCATTGTGTTTCCTGTTGAGTCCTACATCACCAGCTGCTAGTATCTCCTCCTTGTGTGGAGGAGGCCTGGTTATACTATATTGTATTTATGTCTCAAGTGATGTTTAGTGGGAACAGTTTTCTTTGTGTTTTGTTGGAGGTCTGACCTCTTGTAGCCAAACCACTTTCACATTAATGAAGTAGCTCTCATTTTAGGTACTAAATCGACTGATGCGCTGCTCTCACTGTCAGACATGTTTGGGCTTGTGTGTTTGTTGTGTGCAGCAGGGAACATGAACGCATTGTATACATCTTTGATATTGCAAGGTGGTACTTTCTTATAGTGTAAAAATTTGTACCTTTGTGTTTGTATTATTGTGGGCGGGATGATATGACACAGTCCTACTGTGCAGATTGAGAGAAGATGTGCAGCCACTGTGAATATTTAGGGTACCACTGACCCATTCTACATTACGTGCAAACATATTCAACCACTTCTGTGCCACAGTCTTTATAATTTATCAACAAATTAAGCCATGTTTATCTCATCTCATTCATTTCTAATGCACAAACATGTACTGAACACAAAAGTTTCCCTCAATAAGGACATGACATGACAGCGTGACGCTGATGGGAGGAGAAAAATGTGTGGGTGATCTATTAACACCGCATTAATTTATAAACAAAGATGCAGCCAGTTAATTTAAAGATGGAGTGCAGGATTTATCCAGAGGATAGATGCATTACTGCAAATATTCCACCTTATAAACCTGAAATGTATGCAACAGCTGACCTGTACAATGTGTAGAATACAAAACATTATTCACTGACAGATCCTGAATAATGATACTGTTATTGTGCCCCATGTGTAAATGCGCACATTTCTGTGGGATTGTTTTTCCTGTGGTGACATATTTTAACCTTTAGACATTAACACATCTCCATTAATATCTGGATTGTGACAGACGTTTCAGGCAGACGTGCCAGACGGAATTAAAAAAGAAAGTCTCTCGGTGTGTGAACGCTGATGAGAAAAGGCATGAGACACGAGACATTTTCACTGTGTACTCATCTCTGTGTGGTAAAATGACTAAAAGTCTGAATACCTGCAAACGTTTTTCTACTGTTCTTATTTCCTTTGCATGCATTTTCCCATATATATATATTTTTTTTTAAATTGGGCTTCACCCTTATAGGTTTCACCTGTGTCTTGTTTACCAAATAATTTCCTGTATATTGATTGTCATTTCTTTTCCTTGTGATTCGTTAGTTCCTCTGTTTGCAGACAGACTCACTTGTCCTGCCTTATCTTGCGTTTGTACCTTGTTTATAAGGAATAGTAAGGAAACAATCCACACCTGGCTTTGAAACAGGCTCACTGACCAGTTACTTTCCAGCCTGTGTAACAATGTAAAAAGAACCTATAAATACTAAACAGTTAATGTAATATTTTTGATAAACCCACTGAATTAAAGCAGTTTTGATGGATTCATTTAAAAAACATTTTGTGACAGTGTAGAGAGGCAGTATTACAGAAAATGTATGACTTTCTAAGTAAATAAGGAGCCAACGAACTGAAAAAATACACTTGTAAATGATGAAAATGTTTATAATATTTTGGACACCTCACATGAAAACATACAACAATATTTCAAATAACTGAAATTTATGGCAACATATTTCAAAGTTATATAAATATTAATTGATATTTTCTTTTCATGCTCTCTGTATGTGTGTATTCTTAAAGTCATTCTGTAGGTTTTTTTCTGTCTTCCAGTACGCTGGTGGCGCATAATATCTAATGGCCCAGTCCCAAAGATGCAGGATGGTTAAGGATCTTTGCCAACCACAAAACACTGGAGATGCATCAAATGGTGGCATGACTGGGAAGTGGGGAAGCCACAAGATTCATTGCAAGGGAAATGCAAGTGAAATAGCTGACACACATCAACAACACTTTGGTCTATACATACTGATGAGTGAAACAGCTGGGGAAATGGACACCCATGTTGGATGCAGTTCTGGGAATAAAATATAAATACACAATATGTGAACTACAGCCAGTGCATATATATGTGGGGCGGGTGGGTGGGGGGGCATCCTCTATTTTAACTTTGCAATCTTTAGATTGGCATGAGGCAGAATGTGCGATTTGCACATTTTTACAGAGTTTGATGGTGGAGGTACATGATTTATTGAAGGTGATGTACAGACATTTGATATATGATTTTGGACCAGAAATTCATGTATTGTGCCACCATGAAATTATTTTTGGTTGTTGTTGAAAAACCGCTATTTCACAGAAACAGTCATTTCTCCTTGTCTCTGTTGCTGTTGACCCTGAACTCTCAGTAACATTTTTTTTTTGAAGAAGAAGAAGAAGATTAAGAATAAATGTACCACCACCCGCTACCACTGATTCAGCTGTGTAAGGGTGGATGGGAAGATAAAGTGCTGTAAATCAAACTCTGTACATTCGTTTTCAATTGTTTTGGATGTTGCTAATTTGTTTAATACCATTAATTAGTCCTAATTTTCCCACCAGTTCTACAGCCACACCATCAGTGTACAGCTGGTTTGATTTTTGCTTGTGTGTGTGTATGTGTGGTTTGGTGGTGGTGGTGGTGGTTGGGGATGGGGATGGGGATGGGGATGGAGGGGACATCCATCATGGATGATGGATGTTCCTTTGGTTGGTCCATGCTGCCATATTGACCTTTGGGTTGTATTGCGACCATGTTCTAACCATTTTTTACAAGGCAAATTGTCATTGGTAGTGAGGCTCACACTCACATTGATAATTTTACACTTGGTGCATCTGATGTTATTTATATCTGCTGTCACTTTCACTATGGAAATCTGGGGGCAGCTCAAACTTTCATTGTTAAAAATGCATTTAGTGACAGAAATCTGCTACTGGGACACATTTATTATACCACTAGCCTCACCTGGCAAAGAGTGGCAGCAGTTGGCTGATAGAATAAGAGAAATAAAGCATCCCTAATGGAGGCAAATAGTGGAAACATGTTCTATCAGAAGTGATTACTGCTAATTAAGCTGTTTTCACAGCTGGCTGCCTCGCTGTAATATTCACACTTGCGTCATACAAAGAACTCAGAGAAAAGGCGAGAAACTGTTTAGAGATCCACTTGAGTCGCAGAACACTGATTAAATGCATTAATATTAGTCACAACAGGCAAACAACAGAATTGTCAAATGTGCATTAATTACATCCTTGTGCAGGAAAAAAAAAAGAGATGTGGGAGGAGAGATTTGAGTGAACAGCGAGTAACAGAGAGGAAAAAGTAGACATGACACATCCCTCCTGCACAGAGGAATTTTTGGCACCCCCAAACAGGTTTTAGCCAGAATCCAAGGAAAATCCCCTGCGTTTTAAATGTATTCAGGATTTATTTTTCTTTATTTTTTAGTAAATGGGGTTTCATTTACTCCAGCTTAACAGCCATAAAATGGTCAGAAATAACAGGAAAATGCTGTCAAATAAGGTAACATGGGCTCATTACCTTTATTCTATGTGGATTGATTGTGCTTACATGCCTATTCAACCCCCCACCCCCACCCCAAAAGTCCCATTCTCAGCCAGGAACCACCCTGCATAAGAGTGAATGTGACTGTTTGGTCTTAGTGCTGTCTCCCCCTCCTGCCTGTGTCTGTGTCTCTGGCCAGTGTTGAGTGACCCTCCTCTGGCTCTGAGACCTACCGGTCCCTCTCAAACAGTTGACTGATTGTGTTCATCTACTTTGTGTGGCCCTCACACTGCTCAGCAGCACATCAAAGAACACCCGGGCTTCCTGGGCATGCTTTTTGTTCGCTGAGGACAACGCGGTGCCTTTTAGATGTTTTTCTTTCTTCCAAAGGCAGTTAGCAGCCCATAATCCAGTGCTCTGAGGGGTGAAAGTACCACAGTCCCTCACACTGGGGCTGTCATGTAGCTGCCCCAGCTAGTCCAGTTGAGTAATAGAGAGGATCAAAGTGAGCGCGGTGGCAGGTGGCAGGTTGAGAAATGAGATTTGACTATAACATTACAAATAAGCTGCATGAGATGTCAGCTGTCAGAGGATATTGAATAAAATAAGTGTTAGAAGATTCCAGAGAAAATTTAAGATTTTTAAAAAAATTTCTCAGATGATATTTGATAGCATTGTGCTTTTATTTTAGAAGATGTATCAAAAATAGCTGCTTTCCAAAATGTGCTCCTTTGCTCAGTTTTATTAAAAAGATTTATAAACTACACAAGGGTTAACCTGGCTTTTCATTTTCATTTTTTTTAAACAGAAAGCCTGAAGCAGATTTGCCTTTTTCTTTTCGCCTGGTCACCTTTGTCAGCGTTCAGAGCATCTAATAACTTGCGTCTTTTGGCTGCGATTTCCTTTCTCTCTGCGTATTGAGACACTTGATTAATCTCATTTGGGGAGGTGAGATTCAGAATGAAAGACAGCCTGAGAGCCCCTTACACACTGTGTCTTTTTTCTTCTTCATGGTGGATTGTTTTGTTCACTACTGTCAAACCAGGCATGAGGTCTTTCAAGTGCTCCTGTGCCAGTGAAGACCGCAGCAGGTAGGGTAGTTGTCCCCTGTTCTGGAATCACAACTTTCTTTTCCCCTTCTTTTTAGAGACTCTTATTTTCCTGTCTTTCCTATGGTTAGGAGATCAAAGACTCCTTAGATTTCAGTGCCTTTGAATCAAAGAGAGGTTTAATTGAAATAAAAAGGGGGATGGGACTGAGCCTAATAGCTTTGTTCAGGTATGTATCATAACGCCGTTTGGCTGCATTGCATGACTTCCCTCTCAAGGCTTTCAGAATGCCATTGAAGGTTACCTCCTGTAATTTCCTTGCAGTATTTGAAAATGAAGTGTAACAAAATTATTCATGAACATTTTCAACAGTGTGGGTTTCCTTTCACTTATTGGGTAAATTATACTCCAGAAGATTTGTTAAACTTTGCCAAAACCATTTGTAAAAGCAGCAGCTGCAAATCATATTCCCATTTAACATTGTGCAGCTCTTACCATTTCTCTCGATCTATTCTTGCTTTGCCTTGTTGCCCCCACCCTCGCACCCTGTCTGCAAGTGTTTTATGGTCTTCTGGGAGGTTGGAGAGAGGTTGTTTGGCAGGATGGTGTAAGCGTACCAAAAGATAACAATTTTTCATCGGCACAAGCAGGCGACAGTATGCAGAAGTAAAAACAGAATGGAACGAAGTTTAATGGTTAAAGTGGAGAAAGGCTGTAGAATTTATAACTGATTTTACAAGTACAGTATGTACTAATAATTAGTTCTGCTGTTTAGATCTAGATTTATATATTGAAAGATGTAATCTGGAACTTGTATTTCCTCGTGGCTAAAGACAGTATTTGAACTAAAACCAGAAAAAAAAACCATCTTGCATGTTTATGAAGGATATAGCAGTGGGAAATCAGATTATTGATGAAGCAAAATTAGGCCAATACAGACAAATCTGCCTGTTTTCTGATGCATGTTGACATCTTGATTTCTAGAATAAGTGCTGCATTTTTGGGAAAATAAACATGTTCATTCATAAATTCATAAACGACCCATTAATCACAGTATTTCATATATGTTACACTTCATGATAAATGACATTTTTAAACTGTTGTTGGAAAAAATTAAGCTTTCGCTTTTGCTCTGCATTGTCTAAGTGATTTTACAAGAGTGTCTGTATGTGTCTGTGCCCCATACAGACACATACAGACACTCTGACTACTGTAAGCAGAACCATGCGGGTCACTCACAATTCAGAACTCGTTCACCTGTCTGGTTCGGTTTTTCTAAGTGGCATGGTTTGGTTTGCCAAGGTGGTACACACACAGATGTACAATGTAGGACATCATCTTCACCCTGAACCAGCAGCTGAGAAGTGTAGCTGTCATATTAAACCTCTGTGCTCACTCACTTAGCTTGCCACACTCTCCGGGGCGCCCCTGTTTGTCTACACCATTGTTCCGGTTCAGTAGAGAGAGCAACAGGGAGACGAGAGACTCGATGTGCATTCCTGTCAAGAACTCTTTCACTGATCCTGTAAACCATCCTCATTCACATACATAAGCATGCATACTCACACATGAGCACACATGCACGCGCGTAGGATCTTACCTCTGAGAAGTTGTCTAAGCGTCTGCAGTCTCTTACCGCTGGAGGCACTTACCTACTGTGGTTTCATTCATTATTGTCCTAATTAATACATTTTAAACCACTAATAAGGCCCCTGATTATGGGAGCAATGACTGTAATAGTTGAATAACATTTATAAATTAATAATAAAGCCTTCTGTGTTCTAATAAGGACAGTCTTTGAGGTTCGAGGTGATTGCACTTCAATGCGATGTTTTTGCTGAGTGTGCTGGAAAATACATCAGTCTGGTTTTTACACTCTGCTGTTAGTGCGCCTTTGTTGGGGGAAACAGATGCAGTGTCACACCAATAGAGGGCATTGTTGTTTAACTCCAGGCACAAAGAGCCCATTCTTTGTTTATGTACTGTAGGTATCCCTGGGTGCTGTTGTTTTTCTTTTCCCTTTCCTCCATTTAGGCTGACTGAATTTGATGGTTTTGTTTGAATACTAATTTGAGCATCAATCTATCAATGCTCTGTTTTTCATATTCTGTCAGCAAATGCAGTGGCTACACACTCAATCTTCTTTTCTTCACCAATTGAAATTACTCCATATTATGTTTTTTATGAGATGCAAATTAAAATGATCCATTTCATCAAACTGCAGCCAACTCTCCTCTAAAGGGAGTAAGTTAAATTTGTTTTATTTTCAGAGAGCTTTTTTTTTTTGTAAGAATATGTAAATAAAATGAAATTACCTTTTTTTTTTGGGGTACATATACAATTTCAAGTTTTCAAGCTTCTTTACAGTAATGCGACTAAAAGAGTGGAATTTAAAATATAACTGGCTTGCTGAAGCTTGGATAAGTTCTGAACTTTATGGGAGATAATACTGTTGTCTGTAAACGGGCCTTTTTATGTCAGCTGGAGATTTGATCTCAGCCAGCTAAAGTCACATCAGCGTCTTCTTATCTGCACACCTGACTTGTGTGCATAAAGTTGAAACAAATCGACTTCACATTAAGTCCACTTGCAGAACTGATTATCTTACATTATGGCAGCTGTTACCACATTTCTTTGAAGCTTCGTATGGAATTACACACACAGACACACACCAGAAAAAGCCAACCAGACAGACAGTTTGACAAAACAAGAAACAAATCAACCACAGCAAATTAAACAAATTGAAACAGATCATTTTCATTTTTATTATTACTCTTTTTCCCCCCTCCTTTGACATTTTTTTCATTATTATTTTATATTACTTTTAGATTTGCCCTTTTAAGAGTACAGTCTGTCTTCCTTGTATTGCAGTAGTATGGAAACATAATCATTCATGTTCCTAGTATACACTATATTGATCATTTAGGATTGTATGGAAAGTTGGGAAAAGGGCATACCAATTATGATCAAATTGGAATGCCGAGGTGTAAAAGCTGATTTGTTTTACTCTTAACATTTGTTCGCAAATATTTGAAAAATGAATCTCTGATGAATCAAAATCAAGTTTTTCATTAGTGGATGATTAAAAATTTTCTGCCTTTGAAAACATCTGTAAAGCTTTGCTGAAAACAAACTCATTAGTCAAAAGGACAAAACTCATTCGGCCTCAATTTAACACAGTGAATGAGCATTCAATCAAACAGTTGCCAATTTATTGATTAAGGAAAATGCACAAAAGAAAGGATTTAAATCTTGGCAATAGCATTAACAGCATTCTGAAGATAGACAGCCGATTGGTCATAGATCACGAATGGCAGGAAATCCATCTCTGCGTGCTCAGTTCTCCTTTTTATCTGTCCGTGCTCCTACTGTGAGGTTTTTCACACCAGGTTATCATACAGTCCAGTCATACTTGAATTTCTACCCCATGTGACATTCTCCAAACTTCATAGGGAAATCAGCGCTGCCTCCTCCTGCCAGTAAAGCTTAGTTTGTAAGACTAGGTGATGAGCCATGCAAAGTCCTGGTTTTGTTTAAGAAGTGTGGGAAGATTGGGCTTGCAGGGTAGTTCATTTGCTACTGTCATGACAACATTTTAGACTGTACTGACTTCAAAATCATTGTAATATCCATCTGCTTCCAAACACTCATCCAGAGGTGTTAACGCTGGAAAGAAAATGTTGGATCTAAGGCAGAATATATTATACTGAGATATAACATAATTCAAAAGCTCTTACTCAAGTTTTAACACATCCCCAGTAATAAAAACAACTAAAGAACTAACCGAGTAAAAGTAATTCATTACACTGTGCACAAGATGCCTGTAAATTCAGCCCTATACATGCATGATTATACAGCATTTTCAAATGACCGTTTCTTTCTTGTGTCGGATTAGAGGATGAAGTTACAGGCCATATTGGTGTAATGTATGCTGTATATGTATACAGCACAGAGGTTGTCCATTCTTTAGGTATACCTTTTTTTTTTTTTAAATTCTACCCCAGAGTTCAGCAAGCAATTGATATATGATCTCGTAGAGGGCAGTTTATTGATTGCTGTGGGGACTTAAGCGTTAGTATGGTGGTGTATGGACAGATTGTTCCAGGGTCCTTTACACTTAAGCCCCTGTCTCACTTATATGGAGCCGCATAAGGTATCTACTTTTGGCATGTTGATAGCAGTTGCTCATTAGAAAAGAGCAAATATCAAATACACACATAAGTAAGACAAGATAAAAAAAAAAGTAGAACATACAGTGTTACACCATGAACAATTAACCTGATCAATTAAAAGCATCTATTCACACTCTGCGTGTTTCTCAGTGGCTGAGATATTTTTTTTGTTTCCTCAGCCTTGTCATTTACACCTTGTATTGAAAATTTTGGAATGAAATTGTTAGGCCTTTCTTTGCATAATACTTATAATGTATATTAACATACAATAAACAGAGATTGCCATAAATAAATATGTAGTCTTTCCAAATTGATGTGAGGATGTCCAGAAGGTTGGAATGTGAGCTTAGCTGCGGTCTGTGTTCTCAGGTGATAGATAGGGTAGGGGAGTCGGTAGTGGGGCTGGCCAGCTTTGACCTTGACCATGGAACAGTAAGCACTAGCTCAGATATCTCACATGATACCCATATATAGAGGCTCATTACGGAAGAGCCCCCATATGCAAAGTGCAAAGCTCAACACTGGCTGGCTGACAGGGGCTAGCCTAGCAGTGCTGACCGAACAATAAGACAACAGGGCCACCCCCACCGCCCAAAAAACACGCCTCCAGCAGTGTCCTGGTTCCTTCATCAGCACAGGTCAGCAGCTGCTGCTTTACACGATGACCATGACCTCAACAACTTGTTCCCCACAAAGCACAGAGAATCACACAAATTTATACTTTATAGAATTTTTTTTCATCGTGTTTAAAGAAAACTGTCTGTTAGATGAGAAGATCGACATCTTTCACGTTTATTTTTTCAAGAATGAGTCTTCTGTTAGAAACCAGCTCACTTCTCTAAGCATGCAGCATGAAAACAAGGGGATACAAGTACCCTAGCAACAAATCGACTGCTCTCTTGATAACATATTATATCATTTCCTTAATCTGTTATCAAGAGTGTTAGTAAATAATTACAATTTCATGGTCAGTTTTAGTGGATTATGCACTGGACTGTGAATAGCAGCACAGGCTACCCTTGAGTCTGTGCTGCTTAACTGGCAGCTGGTACTAACTAAACCCCAGTTAAAATTGTGACAACCATTTGTTTAACTTTTATACTTTTACCACAATGGACCCAGCAGACATCACAACCTACACAGAGGAAAACAAGGCAGAAGTGCTCTAGGCTCCTCTCCAGCCCTCTCACAGAGACTGACTGAAACCACCAAGGTGAGGGTTTGGTGTGTGGTTGTCTCAGTATATTGAAGGCATCATATCTCAAAAACCCCAACTCCTTCTATCACTGCTCATCTCCACTGCCTACTTCCAAATTCTTTACGTAAAAAGGACACCCACCTTCTCTGCCTCAACACCACCCAGCCTTCCAGCCTCAACGCCGCTGCTCAGCATGTCAGAGGCCAAGCTGCCCAACTGGTCTGAAGATACAGTCTCCTTTACCCCAGCAGGTCTCCTGCTCCTCACCGCAGCCAGTGACTGATTTCCAGCCAATGTCTGCCAACACCGGGCTTTGCAAGACACCCTTTACAGTGGATAAAAATGACTTCTCCTCTTGTGCTCTCCCTGTGTTTATGGCTGCAGAGCAGGGTCAAAGAAAATAAAGAATGTGGCACCCTGTACCCGTTCCTGTTTCTAGGGTGAGAGCTACCTCCAGAGACAACTGTGTGCCCTGTGTAGCCCCAGCCTCTAGTGTCAGCTAAGCGCCCTGTGCCACCCTAGCCTTCGGGGGAAACTCTGCCCTGCCAAGCTGCCCCATTCTCCGGACAAGCTAGCGTGCTCTGCTGAGCAGCCCCACTCATCAGAGGAGAATGTGAACCCTGTGTCTCAAGAGAATCCTGAGCTTCCTGCTTCCCCAGAGAATCCTGAGTCATCTGACTCCAGTCCTGGCGTTCCCAGAACCTGTGAGACTTCCTGAACCGGTAGAGCCTGAGCCCGTGGGTCCAGCCGAGCGCCCTCAACCTGATAGTCCAGAGCCTGTGGTGCCCATGCCACCAGAGCCAGAGCCCGAGCCCGAGCCCGAGCCCGAGCCTGAGCCAGCAGTTCCTGCGCCGCCTGAACCTGAGTCCATGGGTCCCTCACTGCCTGTGCAGGAGCCTGAAGGTTCGGCGCTGCCTGATTCTCCACCTCCACTGCTGGTCACCTGCTGAGCCCCCATCATTGCCAGCCCCCAGCCAAGTCACTGAAGGGTTCTTTCCGCTGTCATTGGCCCATAGCCAAACCGCCTGAGGTGTACTGCTGTCTCCTACATCACCAGGCTCCAGAGCGGTCTTGTCCTATCACCACCACCGGCACTGGCCCCCTGAGTGTCGCGTTTTCCATTTGCCTCCAGAGGTTCTCTGTCGCCGTTGTTAGCCTCCAGCCAAGCCACCAGAGATGTCTGTCACTTATGCCGATGCTAGCCTCCAGACGGTTTCCGTCGCCTTCGTTGCTGGCCTCTAGCCTGTGTTTTCCCTATTTAATTTTGCACTTCTTGCTTTTGTGAGTTTGTTGGTCCTTGTGCTCTGCTTTTGGTTTTGCTTCCCGTGTCTCGTCTGATTGTTTTCATTTTTCTTTAAGTTTAGTTAGCTGGCTGCAGGAGGACGGAAGTACTTCACACTCTATCCAGACATGCCCACTTATTTATTTAAATCTTTTCAAGCAAACTGTAACAATCTAATTCCATACTGCAGTGTACAAATAATGTCGCTGGTAACTGTAAGTCATGAATTCTGTGGTATTGACATTTTAGATTTTCTCTTCAATAACAACTTTGCTGTAAATGTTTTTATCGTCTGGTTTTACAGCACAGTTTAATGTCACTACAGTGCTGAAAGCATTTGCTGGGAAAAGAAAATATCCTGAAACGTTTTTACCAGCAACTTCTATTCATACTAATTTAGCGATATAGTACATACTTCTTGGGTAAATTGCCTTTCTTTTCCAACATGTTGTCTGCAGGATGTACAGCAGTGTGAGATGATCTCTTTCTCCACCGCTGTTTACACTGTCACCATTATACTGTGTATTTTCCTATTGGCTTTTCAGGTAATTGTATGTCAAAGTATGAAAACAAAATCTAATACTGGGTTTATTGCATTGAATTATAATAATTATAGTGAGGGGTTCGAGGATACAGTATTTAACCCGTGTACTTAAATTCTACTTGGTCATCACAGAGTTAACACAATAGTGATGTGAATACAAGTGAATCATTGAGCATAAACAATTTCAAACAGGCAGTAAACCTTCTGTTTACTCTACCAAATAATACCTGTTCCTGGCTCCAATCTCCACTACTATTGCAGTCATCTTGTCTTATTCAAAAAAAGAAAAAGTTTCTTTTACATTTTTTTTTGTTTTTCAGTGTGACTCAGGCTATCCACGAAACTATCACCAGATAATAAAATGAAATGCTTTGTGATGATCCTGCCTGTGTATCACCTTCAGCAATAACTCCTCTCAGTAATGCCTCAAAATTACTGAAGTGAGTTTTCTTCCACAGGCAAAATTAACGAGGTGATTTGTCCTCCTGCTGTGGCAGTTAATTTTATTTTTATTTTTATTTTTTGTACAGCAGTCCTTTTTTTAGCAGCTGTGATAGTTTTTGTTTCTACCTTTGGATGTTTATGTGGTCTGTCTGTTTGGATGTCTGGACAGATTTTGTTGATAGGCCAGAGACCGAGTTTCATGGTAAGTGTTATCTGATCCATGAACTGAGCAAAGGATGGAAATATCAATATGTGTAATACTGTTTTTGAACATATTTGATTATCTGCTTTATACAGGGGAAGAAAGTGAGTGGCGTTTTTTGCTATATGTTTGCTGACAAAACAACATTCAAATTAAGTTTAGGAAAAGCTGCATGTACCTATATGCTCCATGTTCATAGTGATGAAATCTCAAAATGGCCACATGGTACACTGGAGGAACAGATGAGGTGGTAATTTCAATGTTTAGAGCTTAGATAAGCAGCCATCCTCTGTCAACGGACAGAAGTACAGTCTTCAGTCTTTGGGTGTTAATAGGGATATACAGTACACACTGAGTGTGCTCATGTATGTTTGAGAGAAATAGACATTGGACCCCTGAATCTTTTACAGGAGAAGAGCCCATAGTTTGTGTTTGTGTGTGTGTGTGTGTCTGTGTGTGTGCCCAGTAGCCTGGTGGACAGGCCTCTCTGCTCCAGGGTAACCTCTTATCAGAGCCATTGGCATATCTTGAGTGGGGTGACATAATCAATAATCAGAACTGTTAATCAATGGTATTCTAAATAAGCATTGATCAGGCCACAAGGTTAGCCAGCTTTATCGGTTTACATTAAGAAAAGCAACACAATAGACAAAAGGCCCATGACTGGGACAGACCACTTCAACTCCTACCCTAAATGGTTAGGAAACAAAAAGAACACATGTGAGTAAGCCGGCGTCCATGATCTTGTTCTCATTTTGCCTTTTCTTTGTCTCGCTAAACTTTTGCATTCGTTAAGGCGTTCGTTCATATTCGTCTGTCTCCGCTGGTTTCTCCTCAGCAATATTGTCACGCTCGACCTCATTTGAATACAATGATGCTTCGGTTGCATCTCATTATCGACATGGTCAGGTAGACAGCGGTCACTGAGTTGTGTCACCTTTCACAAAACAGTCATCTCTCTTGGGTGCATGTTGAAGGAAGAAGGAGGAGTGTGGCAGCTCATTGTGTGAGTGTGTAACCCCACGGGGGCTCCACGACTCCCTAATTACCAGGTAGTCAAACACAGTCACAGCTGTCTGCAGGTTAGTTGAAGATGACCCAAGAGGATATACAGTTTTGCATTCCCCATAAAATCAGCTTGTTGTTCTTTACAGTCACGGTATTTGAAATACCCGTCAGCTTTAAACCATTGGCATTTTTTTTTTAGTGGCAACAGGAGGCTGCCTGCAGTTTGTGTGTTTGTGTTTGTGCCTTAAATTCTGTTTTCAGCAAGCTAGCATGTTTCCCAAATTAAAAGATGACAACTGTCACGTCAGTGTTTGAATCACCAGCAGACTAGTTGGCAGGCGTGGAAAATGAGCAGATATAACCCCTTTAGTCTCCCCTTACCAGCAACAAAGCTTAGTTGCATGATTACTGTGTCACCAACATGGTTAGTCCAATCATTTTTTTCCCCCTGGCAGTGGCTCAGAGCCATAAACAGGCTTAGATTTGGCCTCTGAGAGCGACGCCTTTCACTGCGCATTCAGACCACCTGGAATGACACGTTAAGTCAAGTTTTAGAAGGTAGAACAGTGCTTGTTAAACCCATAGGGTTGCTGCTTCTCTGCCCCTCTTACACACACTTATAAAATTACAGAAACACAAACCCAGCCAAATATTTGGCCATGGCGATAAGCAAGAAAAATATTAAGCTAAATTGGCTATTTGTATAGTTTGCTATCTATTATTCATACTCGGAAGTTTCACATGAGGCTATCTCCAACCCTTGTAAGAGCATTAAATGGGTAGTGAGAGGCAATGATACTTCTTTGATCGTCTCTATCTCTCTGACACGCACCATATCAGAGCATTTTCTTTGTCGATTCTTCACACACACCTCACGCCTTCGCTCCACTTCTCTTCCTGCCTATCGGTCCCCCTCTCTCATTCTCTTTGTCCCTTGTGAAAGCCCCTGTCACCTCTGGCCCTCCTCCTCTCCTCCCCCTCTGTGAGACTATTACAGGCAGCACTCCTCCCTCTCTGCCTTCCCCATGTATTACCATTAGAAGACATGCATCTTGGGAGCTGCTGCACACTCCTCTGTGTTTTGATTAATATTTTAGCAGCCTCAGGGAGGAAATGGGTCTTCCTCTCAGCTAATCCGTTATGGGGTGGATGATTGGAGCAAAGGAAAGATGATAGAAAAGGAATGCCAAGCTCGGCCGTTTTTATTTTCCGTGTCAAAAGTTGTAAAGACATCTAGTGCAAAGCAAGTGTCTCAAAAGCATGAATGATGCACCACTGCAGAAATCAGAGATGTTGACGCTAACTAATTTTTATGTTTTGGGGCCAGCTGGTTCATCACTGTGTGTGTTCACCTGCTAGCAAACGCTGAGCTCCCAGCTTCTGTGTCACTTTCAACAGCTGTCACACATGAAACCGACTGCCATGTGGCCTACTGGTGTAATACTGCATCACTATTGCAACATCATAAAATTGTGACATATTGAGGAATTTTATACAAAAATGTGTTATCGATGTGTTCAGTTTGTGGCACTGCAGGAGAAAAAAAGAAGAGGTCACAGATTACAAGTATGAGATATTGCATGTCTCAGAATGATAGTTGAATCAAAGAACACTACAAAATATTACACAGTTCTAATCTTTCTGCAAAGCTGTGTATAATTTCTTTGTTATACTGGTGTTAATACCTGAGTGTAAGTGTATCAGCTTCTAGGTCTGTAGGCTGCTTTACAATGCTCCCTCTGTCATTGATTCCTGCCCTCTTTTATTTATGTTTGTTTACTGTGCTGCTTGACTCAAGAGCTGCCTATTGCTTTCATTGTCGAATGCAATGAAGGGTGCTTTTATCACCATTTGGCTGCAGGTCAAAGGTGAGAATGGAGACAAATGGACCAACTGTACAATGATGAACAGGGTGTCGGAACCTGGAAACATATATTCAGTTCATGGATAGCAGCAGTCCATTTGTTTGTGGGTGGAGACAACCCTGAATGGATTTTAAGAAGACAAATAGATAAGGCAAGTATTTTGGAGGTTAAACAGATTATGGTAACTAGGGACTTTAAATCAATTAAAAATAGTGTTTAAAAACTTTATAGTGTAGACCTAATAAAGGAGAAAGTAGTGTAATATATACGCAATTTTAGATTCATAGAGAAAGAGAGAACGATATATGGGGATAAAAGATAAGATTTGCAACAGATTTTGGCATCTTATTTTTCCTCTTTCTTGTCTCCATTTGTATTTCTCTCAGACAACAAGCAGTAACCTTGACAGTGAATCATGTAACACCTTGACATTACGCACAACTTTCCACGTTGGGTCTGTTGACCAATATATGAATTATTCTGGCTGTATTGCTCGGGAATTTATCCCCGTGGTGTTACCATGTTGATTAAGTGCAGTATGGAGGTCGAGTGTTGGCAATTACTCACCATGTGTTCGAAGCAGCAGGCCGTGTACAGTGAGCGAAGCTGGCACATTAGGAACATACAAATGAAGGCAAGTCTTTGTGGTGTGTGGACTTATTTTAAGCTCTGCCAGCCATTTAGTATAGTGTCCTTGGGGCTGGGGGTTGGGGGTTGGGGGGTGTATTTTGTATGCCTCCAATAGGTGTTGGCTTGCTAATGAAGGTGGTATTTAATTTGGTTAAATGCTGCAGGGATCATGCATTTGATATCTGTATGGATGGGTTGGCATTACAATGGAGGATGTGAACCAATGGCTTAGAAAAGCTTTCTCTTTTATTCTCTATTTATAGAGGGCATTATGCACAGAAGGACAGGGTGGCTAGAAGGGAGCTAATGCAAGCATACGGAGGATACACCTAGCCTCAGGTGTTTTTCTTAGCATGTATAATAGCAATATATTTCCCAACATGACATTCCCTAATGTTTGTTGAGGGAATATCTGCAACCGCAAGTCAGGCTTGAGCTTCAAACCCTGTGGCAAACCACTGCACAGTTAGATATTTTGGCTATTAATGGGATGACATGCTGTAAGTAAGTTCAACAGTAGGAAACCTGTTCAATTAATTTTTAGCTGTTTGGAGAGTATTTTTCAGTTTTTTTGATTTTAGTCTCCAGATTTTGGCACAGCTGAAGTCCCTGCAGTTCTAGTTGACCTTGAATGGTAGTATTATTTTTTTTTTAAATAAAATAGAGATTCTTCATCATTGCAACAAATTTGAGAATCAGTGAACAAAGCCTCTCCTCTGTCTGTCTCTCTCACGTTTGTGTAGTATGGAGAGGTTTCTTCATTAAAACTGACAGAGAAGCCAGAGGCAGGGGAAATGTTATAGCTCTGCTGCAGACCTGCCACCACTTTTTCCACAAACTATAATTTAATGCTGTACAATAATTGAAATAATTCTTTCATTTACTGACGAGCCTGCCAAATGTTGAACCAGAAAACTGCCGACAGGAAAGATAATGTGTTGCCTCATGGCAGTTTCTTTTTGGACTCATTTTCTATTCTAATGTATTAAATGCATAAATTCTCTCACTAATGGTTTGTGTGAGACAGAGCAACAGCCTATTCAGTGATGCATTTTAGAGGGGGGGTTTACACTTAAAACAAGAACAACCATAATAAATGCCAATAAATCTGTGGACATGTCCATTTTTCCAATGCCCTAAATGTGCGCTTAGTTAATCCCTTTCTCAGCATTGGCCATTTGCAGAAGTTAATGGGGAGGTTTTGCTGCAAGTTACTGCAGGACTGCATTGGGAAAATGAGAACAATTTTTAAGGACCTTAAAAAAAAAATGTAGAAAAATCGATTGTGACTACTTTTACTTTCATGATTAAAATGTCTTTTTGCATTAGCAACAACAGATATAACTTTTTCAAAATACGCTGCACAAAATGTCATTTACAGTGTTAGTGTGTTTGCACTAAATCGCAGTATATTATTTACACAGACTGAGGAATCTGAATGTCAAGTATGGACATTACATTAGCCTCAGGCTAAACATGGTAAGGATTTATAGTGAAGGATCGTAGGAAGGTATGGTGGTGTTAAAGCATCAAAAAATTCAAAGTGACATCAAAAATGTTTTTGGGGAATTGGATTGAATTCTTTTTATGTTGTGAAGTTCATAATATATTACCCAGACCACATGACTACTCAAACTCCGTCTACACCCCACAACAAGAAGCAGTCACCATTTTTTGCTTTGGGTCATGTGCTCTGAAAAATAAGCAATTTACTCAATTATAAGTTTTCCTGACACTCACAGTTGAATTACCATTTCATTTTGCTTCATTATTCATACAACTGCCATCTTTTAGGCGGTTTTCCACATGTCAGAATTGAGACACATTATGCAGACAGTGAATGCTTCAGGCTGTCCCTAGAAGAAATAATATTTCAGTTCTCTGTCTGGATCCTTCCCTCGCAGTAGGAGTTAGATAAATGCCCAAGATTTGACTGTGTACTTTAGAAGTTCAATGTGAATCACTTACTCGATCTTTGATGAAATGAAAGCCCTGTGCTGTAGAAATTTTTGAAGGTCAATTTGAAATTTGGTTTCTACTTCACAATTTTCAACCAGTGTGTATTTTAAAAAAAAAAAAAAAAAAGCTAAATATTTTACTGGTGCCCTCTCTCACTGGTATGAATACCTTTCATACCATTTCGTTTTGCACACAATCTTTTTCTTGTGTGCACATTGGGTGTATTTATGCGGGGTTTTTTTCAGAGTGTGGGCACTCTGATATGAATGACCTCTGCTTCCAAAAGAAAGACCTGACAATCCCACCATGCCATCATAGAGCAAGCGGGTGGCTCGACAATGCTTTGATATTTACAAGTAGTTCAGGAGGCTCGATGCAGTGAAACTACAGGTGGTTTATAATCTGTTACTGATCCGGAGTAGGGTTTGTAGACGCAAGCACTCAGAAGGAATAACTTCAGCTTTAGGCTATTATTCAATTCCTGTGTTGAAACATAAACTCTTCTTGTTCTTGTCTTTTCTTTCCCTCAACCTGTGTTATAATATTTGCTAAATTTGATGATTCAGCATTTGGCAAGTCCAACTCTTTCTCAGTCACTCTACTGAAGCGATGTCCACGGAGGGTCATTTTGGCCACGGTGAGAACTCCACTGTGTTAATTACAGCAACGATAGATGGGCTTTGATATGAGATGGGTGTCGTGGAGGAAGAGAAGGAAAAGCTACACTAAGAAATAAAAGAATTCATATGCAGGTGAACGGAGAACAAGGGTAACGTAGGGGCGGATATATATGCAGGGCTGGCCTGCATGTATATTTGGACTTGCGTGCGCTAGGCAACATAAACGATATGGTGTAGCTATATCATTAATATTGTGATATGACACTTTTATGTCACCAAAAAATTTATACCGGTATTATTGATATGGCGCAACCGTAATGGAGAGTTGACATGCAAGGACAGAGCAGATGAGCAAGACAAAAGAGGCAAATTAAATAAAGGGAAGATTAACTAAAGAATGCAAGGAGATATTTTTATGGGTCTAAATTTACAGGTGTTAATAAACATCACTGACATGAAAAGATGTAAAATCAACATTGATACGTAGTCTCAAAACACTGCTTTATGTTGCACAACTGTAGAGCAGTCCTCAATATAGGGATTTTTACATAAACTCACTCCTTTTCTATTGGGTTGGTCCCTAAAGGGTAAGTCCGAGGGACCAACCCAATAGATCCTCTTGGTGGCTTTGAAGCATGTTTCTGGCACCTGTCTGTCCTTGTATGCTCTAAGTCTTTCTCTATATTATGTTTGCTTGTGTTTGTAGCCACATGAAGGTCAGAAAGCTGAGCCGCAGGCAAAATATTAAAAAGTATCTTGTTTGAATCAAGGAATGAAAAGAATATTTGAAGTATGAAAATGCTCCCAGCGTCAAAATTAGGGTGACAACCGTTAAAACCATGTGGCTGACCTGGTTTTCATTTGTACAAAGTAAACATAGTAAACAGGTTATATCTGAGTCTCCTCAGGTGTTTTGCGTTGAGGACTCTTGATTTATTCTAAATGTATAGAACACCTAATGTGTTGTTAGTTTGTGGAAACTGTTACAATTGTGTTTTTAATGACACAGTAAGACGGTAGAACTATATTCAAGTATCTCATGTGTACACTCAGCCACTTTGTTAGGTACACGTTGCTAGTACCAGGCTGGACCCACATTTTGTCTTCAGAACGGCCATAATTCTCTGTGGCATAGATTTAACAATGTGCTGGAAATATTCCTCAGAGATTTTAGCCCATATTGACATGATCGCATCACGCAGTTGCTGCACATTTGCCGCTTGCACGTCAGTGATGCTGATCTCCCATTCCACCACATCCCAAAGGTGCTCTAATGGAGTCAGTATGGACATGGTCAGCAACAGTACCCAGGTAGGCTGTGGTGTTTAAACGATGCTCAGTTGGTACTAAAGTGTGCCAAGAAAATACCCTCTACACCGTTACACCACCAGCAGGAGCCTGAACTGTTTATACAAGGCAGGATGGATCTATGCTGTCATGTTGTTTATGCCGAATTCTGACCCTACTATCTGAGAAATCGAGACCATTCAGACCAGGCAACACTTTTCCAGTCTTCTGTCATCCAGTTTTGTTGAGCCTGTGTGAATTGTAGCCTCAGTTTGTCTGTTCTTGGCTGACAGGAGTGATGCCCAGTGAGGTCGTTTAATGCTGTAGCCAATCAGCTTCAAGGTTTGATATGTTGTGCATTCAGAGATGCTCTTCTGCATACCTTGTCTGTAACAAGTGGTTATTTGAGTTATTGTTGCCTTCCTATCAGCTCAAAGCAGTCTGGCTATTTTTCTCTGATCTCTGCATCAACAAGGCATTTTCACCCAGAGAACGGCCACTCACTGGATATTTTCTTTTTCTCTGTAAACCTTAGAGATGGTTGTGTGGGAAAAATCCCACACAACCATCTGCAGTTTCTGAAATACTCAGACCAGTCTTGGACTGTTATGATCCAGGACCATGTACCATGCTGTTTATCTGTTTTGCCACTCCCACTAGAGTGTGTGTGTGCTTTTTTCCCTCTCCTCCCTCCAAGGTGTGAATGTGTGTTGGCTGCTTATTGGCCAGTTTGAATAAGTGCCTAAAGTCAGATTGGGTGATTGGATGGACAGCAGCCTGTTATCCTGCAGCCACCTCGCCCATCTTCTCGTCTCCTCCAAACCCAACAACCAGCCATCCATTTTCTAGTCGTAAGAAATGTCCACACAAAAGAAAAGGTTTGAACAGTTGAGGCGAAATAAAGATCTGTTTTATAAAAGAAAAAAGAAAATGAATGTTACGTCCCCAGCCTAGGGGTAACCTAGACATAACATGAGGCGTGAATCCTCACTCCAACTACTCCCTAGAAAAGGTCAGCAACACAGAACAGTTGAGGATGCTAAGCAGAAGTTTATTTGCTTCGGCAGTGAGTAGTGCCAAAACGGCAAAGACAAGGTTCTAATGTTCTCTATTCTTCCCTAACCAAAAACAAAAGGCAGATCAGGATTCACGCACTCAGAACTAGAAAATGGCAGGCTGGTTGTTGGGTTTGAAGGAGTCCAGGAGAGGGGCGAGGTGGCTGTCAGCTGGAGGAGAAGAGGCTGCTGTCCATCCAATTATCCAATCTGACCTTAGGCACGTATTCAAACTGGCCAATCAGCAGTCTCCACCTGTTTCAGCCAATGCACACACACACACACACACACACACACCTTGGCGGGAGGCGAAAAAAAAAGCACACACCAAGACACACTCCACTGGGAGGGGGCAAAACAGATAAACAACATGGTACATGGTCCTGGATCATAACATTGCATAAAAACCATGCCATGTTCAAAATCACTTAAATCACCGATCTGATGCTGTGTTTGAACATCAGCAGGTTGTCTCGACCGTGTCTACATGCCTAAATGCATTGAGCCGTTCCCATGTGATTGGCTAATTAAAAATAACTGTGTTAATGAGCAGTTGCACAGATGTACCTAACAAAGTGGCTGTTGAGTGTATATCCACACAGAGCTTTTGGATTAATAGTAATCTTCTATCTATAATTATACAGATTCAATCATTTTGTTATTATAAACTTAGTATTTAGATTTTTGCATTGAGGGGTTATCAGTATATTTTTAATTTATTGTCAGGAAACCCTTGTTATTGTTCATTATCACTGGGAAGAGATTTGTGACTTATTAGTGGAGGTGTTATCAATACAAGCGTAAAGAAACGAACCCCGAAATCCACTTACATATCAGCGAGGCACTTTTATCCCGCTTCACATAACATGATTTACGAAGGCAGTCATTGCACAGTGCCGCTGCTCGCACGTGACCACATAATGAAATGGTGAGCTAACCTGGGAGAGCACAAACCCCGAAAAGCAATCTCATAACATGAACGGACCTCTCTAATTGAGCCATTGTTCATGTAAGCAACGTGATTTTCTGTTGGCCCACATCTCTCCGGCCCTCTTTACCTTCTGATTCTAGAGTGATACGCTATGGTGTTATGTGTGTCTACTTGAGTACCTTCACTGCTCCTCGACAGGAAAGGGGTGGGGGTGGTAGTTGTGGTGGTGGTAGTGGGGTGTTAGCAAGCCGATGCCAAGTGGTTACAATGTGAAATCCATTGCCCCTCAACTGAGGCCACTGATCAAGTGCATCGCCTGTATTTTTGCTTGGCTTTGATAGTTTATATTTCCTTCTACGAGATTTCACGGTAGCTTGCTTTCCGTCTGTAGTGTGGTCTTTAAGTAAAGCAAGCTGATGGAGAAGGAGCTGTTGGGGCTGATGGTGTTTGGGGCACAAAGATGAAGGAAGTACCTCTAGTTCCATCAGGAGTAATTGTGACTTGGACAGAGAAGGATGTGTTTAGTCACCTTGGTACCTGCTCCCACTAAGCTTTGACTTTGGACGTCTCCCTCAATGCTTTTAACAGCCAGATGTAATAGCTCTGTGGTTTTGAAGAGGCCATGGTTAAAGCGCTTCAGGAAGAGCAAGCTGGCGTCTCTTGTGGCTTCAGATGTGGTCTAAGTTGTACTTAATGCACCGACAGGTAATCCATCTGAAGGCAAGATGCTTTATGCTGATTTAGACAGGAAATCAGAAACCTAGTGTGGTATTAGCCCTGGTGTCTCCTCCTGTTATCCCAACCCATTATGCAGAGGTGAATTTATATTGCTTCAGTTTAGGAGGAGACTCATCTTGTTGTTGCTGCAATCCGTGCATTCCTTAGAAAACAGTACTTTCATTCACATTACTGCAGGTCATTAATGTTAATGCAGCACCCCATAACAGCACCGAATCACAACATTTGCAATGAAAAAATGTGGAGGAATAAAATTAAGCGTGAAACGCTAAATAGTTACTTAATCCAGGTCAGTGATTTGATTTCCATTGACTGAAACTGAAAACAGTTACATGAGTATTTTCCCCATCAATTTCTAGAGATATGTTTGCTGTTTTCCTTCCTTACAGGCTTTTTGTTTCTGGTGAACTGCATCTTCAAGCATTTCTGTACCTATTGCATCTCAGTCAGATAGGGCAAATTAGCCTCTATCTGATCGAGCTGCTTATGGGTTTATACCAAGAAGTGAGAATTTAAAAGAAACTTCAGTAAATGACTGAAGAAACATACAGACTAAAAAAAAAGGATAAAAAGTATTTTTCTAAAAATGAAGTTTAATAGAATAAAATTTTTGTTTAAGGCTGTAATGATTAATCCCTGAGCTGATCACCATAAAAAGTATTTATTTTGTCATAGATCAATGATTTCTAGAGATTCACTGCTATATTGGTCAAACATCAATTTTAGTCAGAATTTTAGCCTTGTTCACTAATATAAGCAAAAATGATTGCACAATTAATCAAATTTTAATCTTCACGAATTTGGCTTCCCACAATTAAATGAACATGACTGAGCGATATTGAAAATGCACGGGCCAACAGAACACAAAGCGAAAACAAATCAAGCGAACTCTAAATCACTGCTCCATGATGTCCCTGCGTGAGCCAAGCATCGTGCTGCTTGAAGTTTCCTGGACTAGTCTGGATGAGTAACACTATGTTAAAAGCCAGATATGAAACAAAAATCAAATGTCTGGTAGAGCTTGCCCCTTGAAGCGGATCACCATACATTGTTAACCAAGAACAAATCATATGCAGAGTGCTACAGAGTTGTGTCTTATTATTAACTTTTTCAACTGCCTGAAAACACAGCATTACAGTATGATGAATGCATGAAGGGCAAGAAAAATTATGCAATGGTCACTAATGTGAATTGTCCAACATCAACTAAGATGCTCTACATAAGAGCGAGCCTGTGCAGCACATCTGCAGATCCATCCAGTCCACAAAGACACTCTGAAATCAACAATGCAATTTCATGATACTCTATGTAGCCAATAAACACAGGAAGTACACAGGAACACAGGAAGTATCAGAGACTTTAAGAAAATGGTAAAGACAATACAGGAATGTAGCATTTGTGAAAAGGTGATTTAATTTTATATTATGTTTTATTTTATATTTTTTTATTAATATATATTTTTCTGATGCACTGAATTTAGGTGGATGATCTTATTTTGATGCAAAGATCTGTGGGAATGCTGCACAACATGGATGTGAAAGCAGGGTTATGTTTACATCAAAGTGCAATATAGTGCACTAAAATCAAATAGTAATTGTGACAAATAATTATGTCAATGCTGATCAAAATAATCGTGATACTCATTTTAGCCATAATTGTGCAGCCCTAGGCGAAATATGATTATCAGATAGGGAAAAAATATCAGAGGGCTCACGGTGGTGCTGTGCTAAGCAGTGTCACCTCATAAACTGTTAATTTAAATGTATCAAGACAGAATTTCCCTATTTTTATGTTGAATAAATAATGGAAAAATGCCATTACCAGTAGGTCTGCCTCTGGTCAGTTAGTCGTTATAATACTAGTTTACTTGGATGAATAGTGAATGTTTGCTTACACAGTCTGAATATCTTCTTCCTGCCACGTTTCTTTACCTTTTCATAATTTTTGGATGGTCTCACTGATATATGCAATTATTATCTACATTTGTACATGTGGTCAAGTGAAAATAATCATTTCAACAAATCATTGTCAGATTTGTAAAGTTCTGATGAACATTTTTCCTTTTTTTTCTGGTCTCAAAAATAACTATTAGCTGTAGCCATAGTTTTCTTATGCAAAATATATTGACTTTTAGCATGATGTCTATCCTATATTGAGCACTTTTTCTGGAATAAGTTGTCTTAAAAGCAGGTCGGACAGACAGTCTGGCTGCTTCATGTCTATGCAGTGGAAATTGCATTTGTGTTGACATCGTCTCCATGTCTTTAAGAGCTGCTTATATCTCGATATTAAAAGGGTCTTTACACATGGCTGAAGACATCATATAGCTGTTCCATCTAAGCAATGATTGCTCTTGACTTACTCGTGGGAACTTCACAAGATTTAGTGAATTGATTCCACATCTGAAAATATGCCTGCCACAAAAATTATCTCTGCATATAAACTGTGTATCTACTTCCTAGAACATCCCTACTGCGTGTTTACACCTCCCTAGCTGAACTAAAATTAAGTAGAGAATAAAGTCCGAAAAGGCCGTCCATAATTAATGGCGTGTACTTTCTTAAATTTATCTGCTCTGTTTGTGTTGCACTTCATAATGAATAGAGGAAACCAAAGCTGGAAAATTAATTAATCTGCAGTATCTAATATACACAGAGTACAGAAACACACAGGCCCAACCAATCCTCTCCAGTGATATTTTAAACTCATCGCTCCCTCAGACTTGCTCTCCTGAGACCAGCGTGCTCTTCCATCCTAGGAAAGGCAGCAGCTTCCGGAGGCAGCTACAGCTCTTCTCTCCCTGAGACAGAAGAACACCATTACATCTTTTCATTTTTCAGTCCCTCCTCCCCTCTTGTCTTTCTCTCTCTCTCTCTCTCTTGCTCCCTCTTTTTTCCCTACAGTACATCACTGTGGCTTTATCCATTTCATGTTTAGTGAAACTCCCCTGGCGAGCCAACACAAGGCAACGAGATGCCACAAATCTTTTGATATCTTAAACAGAGGGCATAGTGCCAGCGCTCCTGCCAGATAGGAAAACTGTAATTCAAGGGAGGAACATCATCCTGAATCAAACAAAATGAATAAATAATCGGGGCTGCAGACACACTTTCATACTTGCGGTGCATGTCCATGGAGGATTGGTTTACCAGCCCAAGTGATTAGTCTGCTGGCAGAACTGTTTGGTTTCTGTGGCTCAACCATTTACAGTCTGATATAACAGCAGATCAGATCCAATTTTTAACAACCCTCTGCAGAGCTCTTGATATTTAGCCAACAAAAAAAAAGAAAAAGAAAAAGGAAAAAAAAACCTGCTGCCACTTTACGTGTTACTCAACTTTGAGTTCACATTAATGGCATGCTGAATGATAATCTAAATTGTAACCCTTGGGTCAAATATCATCTGCATTATAATAATAATTTCTTTAGCTCACAAGAAGATGAGTAAAATCATACCTTTTTATCTATCATTTAATAAATCTTCTCAGTATGCAGGATACTTATTTCTCTCCCTCTGCAAAGTTGGTCATATTTCTGTTGGTTGAGATAAGGGCTTATTTATGTTCTATATACATTTTGATCACAATCTATTCAAAAACAATGGTACAATTCTTTTCACTAGATTTATGGGAAGTAACTTTATATAACATTTAGCTCCAGCCCTTTCTCATAGATTCCCTCCTATACAACATAAAAATAAAACAGGGATTTTCTCATTGATAGTGGCTACATGCCTAGAGTTGCATTAATAAACAACCAGGAAAAGATAATATTTTTCAATGCCAAATCGATTTTCATAAGGTTACATTCCTAATATTTATATTTCAGCAACCTCTCTCCTGTTTATACAATAGAGGGTATTAAAAGGGAGATTAAATTTTGCCCGCCTGAATATAATGCAAACACAAAATTATGCTTCTATTTCCAGGGCAAGCTGTGCATTGTCATTTATTTATGAGTTTTTTTGCCCTCCCCTCCTTTTCCTTTTCTCACCCAACAGTAAATATGGAAATTGTGTTTGTCAGTTTGGGTGTACACATACGTATGCATGCATATCTATACATGTGCCTTTGTGTAGAGATCTTTTAATGTCTGCCTTTTATTGCACTGAATGCAAACTTGTGCTGTTCTCCTCTGTGGATGCATTGTGTGAAGGAGGGTCATGTGGTTTCTGCAAAGAAAACTTCTCCATCCCACCATCAATAAACACACTCCCTCATCCAGTATCAACAGTCAATCATCTGTCTGCACACACTTGTTCTCTCCCTCCGTGTCTCTCTCTCATCTTTCTAAAGGCACAGCCAGACTTTTATTGCCGCTATTACAATGAGTTGCCATTATCCTTTTAAATAGGAGGGAGCATACATCCACTAAGTTATTCCCACAATGACCCCCCGCCCCCCGCCCCCCATGGAGGCATGTGAAGACCAGGCTTCTTCATACAAGGAGATGGACAGGTATAAAGACTTTGCAGGATGGAAAGAAGTGCCAAGGTGGCAAGACAGTTTTATTAAAGGGATATCGGGTGGCCTGCTCATATCAGATGTGCACAGCAATGCCAGATGACTATGAACGATGAAACCAGGCATTTGGGTGCAGATGTTGCTCATATTTAACATGGAAAGATGGAGCAGGGAAAAGCAGACTGAGAGAGTCTGAGTACTGCACTGTTTATTTGTCTTTGTCAGAACACATCAATCAGTCTGTGCAGACACATTATACACTTTCTAATTAAATTTACCTGAGCTATGGGCTTTTTTCCTATACTTTGACCTAGACATCCATTATTTAGTCTCCTTTAATATTCGGTATGCAGATGTGGAAGGTGTGAAGTTAAGAGATGATTTGCTTTTGTGCAAATGAGGCAATCAAGTCATTATAGCTGCATACAAAGGACAGAGCTATAATTATTTTATATTTTGTAAATGTTAAATAATTACTTTCAGTTTCTATGTCTAACTCTATAACTATGTGACTTTTTTAATTTAAAGGAATAATATTTCTTTGACAAGATCAGTATATCACATACAGTATATATATGATATACGGTATATAGCTATATCTATCTATCTATCTATATCTATATATAAATTGCTTGTCTAACTGATAGCATTTGGTAAGCTGTAAAGGGAATCTTTTGACTAAAACAATAAAACACTCATAAAAATTGCTGCAAATTATTTATGTACTGATGAATTAATGTATTAAAAGATTTAGCTCAATGTGATAACACCATCTTAATAAATTAATTAATTTAATAACTGTCTTGTTAATGGAAGTAGAACCTTCAGGGCAGCTTCAGATCATGACTGACAGTGAATGGATAAAATATGGGAGTCTATGCACTGCACTAACCTGACATAGTTCATTATACTAATTGTGTGGCTGTCACATAGAAACATTCACTACCACCTATAATACTCCCAGGTTTCTGCAGGACTGAGATATCATTAGAGCAAACAGTCCCTGGGGTGTTGCTGTCTATAGGGATTTCATTGAGGTTTGAAAAGAAAAGGAAGCTTGATTTATTTTTTTATTATTCTGTATATCTTTATCTTTACAGCACACCCAAATGAAGGGGCTGTAACACTGTCCAATCAGTCCCTAGTCACAAAATGACAAATACCCTACAGCGCCCTAACATTTTCCTGGCTGTCCTTGGTTTCCTCATTCATTTCATTAATTAGCCAGAACATTTCTGAGCAAACTGACTAAGAAATTGCCTGCCGGTGGACAGTCCTCATCTCGTAGCCTTGATTAAATGGGCGGACATTTGCGTGTATGACAAATAGTTGTTGGACTGGGCTGATTCACAACTTGTGATGAGTTATTGATCCCCAGTGCGCACCCCCAGCCCCCTGCTTGTCTGCTTTGCAGTTACACATCAAATTTCTTCTGTTACCTCAATACGAAACCCAGGGGTGGCTGTGAGCTCAGATAAGCCTGCTTTAACACAATTTCCTACTCAGGAATTTTTAATAAATAAGAAATAAATACATGTACATAGATGTTCTAGATTATGCAAGTCTATTCTATTAATTACTTTATTTTGTATAAATGTAAAATTATGTAAAGTCAAATTAATTTAGCATTTCTCAAGTAGTATTTGAAGTGTGATTTACATGTCTTTAACACTTTGTTTCAGTATGCAGTCCTCGTAAGTGGTCTTAAATGTTTGATGTTTAATATGTTCTATGGTTACATCTTTCTTTAACCGTTCACATGCTTAAATGTTTCTGGCTCTTATATGTGCTTAGATGCCTGCAGATAAAGTTTAAATTAAAATACCAGAAATGGACAGAACACACAACCCAGTATGATAACACAACTACTTGGGGAAACTACAGTATTAATGAGGAACTGCAGACTTCAGCAGACAAATGTGTTTTTGTATTTTTGTAATGAGAACACTGATTGTGCTCAGTGGTTAAAAGAAAATGTTAAATGTAGAAAATGTTCTTGAACCTGTGGATCCACTTTGCACTCACACTGAAATGAAGTCAAGTTAACAATTTTTTTATCGTCTCCCAAAGATTATTTGGTCTTATTATAAATACATCTTGTTAAATAAGAAACACACTCTGTTGTTTTAAACAAATTAATTCAAACTAGATACATTTGTGTAAAAGGATATAAACTATTTTTTTTTAAGCTCACATCAAAAATTTCACTTTTTATATTTCTACATTCATTTTCAGTCATTTCGTTCAGCGTCCACAGAATTAAACAATACTTGATTGTTTAAATGATCGCGCTGTTGATGGGCAGAAATGCTTTTGTAAAACAAAAGCTTTTATTGCAATTTTTTCACTTTTTAATATAAAATCATTTTCCATGCATTTTTAAAAAATAGTTTATGACAAGCTGAATATCTTGGTTTTAGACTGGTATTACCAATTCAACATTTTAAAAGTGTCACGGTGCGTGGAAGCCGGCCACGTGGCTTCCACGCGGAGGACCCAAACAGGATGCAGGGGCAGGCAGAGGTATAAAACAAAACTAGGCTTTATTGTGACTAAAACAAATACATTAAGCAAAAGATAGCAAAACTAAAGGAAACCTGAACTGGTAGCAAACTAAGGAGTACAAAAAGCATGGAGAACGCAGGAACAAAACACTGCCACAAAGACAAGACTGACATCTGACAAGGGGAAAACAGACAAATACACAGAGGGAACGAGGGGTGAGTGGAAACAGCTGGGGCAAACAGGTGAACAGAATGGCACTAACGAGACTCAGGGAAGTAAAACAAAAGAGAAAGCACAAAGAGACAGGATGTCAAAATAAAACCGGAAACAACTAGACGAAGACAGAAACGCAGACTTGACACTTCACAGGAACACAACAAAACACAGACCAGGGACAAGACAGACACAGGGGTACCACACAGGGAACATGGATTCAATATAAATGACTAACTAACAAATATAGAGCAAACTAAGAATCTCAATAAACAAACTAAGAAGCAATGAAACAGAACCATAAGGGTGGAAACAACACTGGGCATAAGGCCCAGGACAATGACAAAAAGCTCACTGAGTTCTTGAGAACCTTGTGATGGTCATTTGTTTTTAACATGATTAACCAAGAATAATCTGAGCAATAATATTATAAATGTAAATTATTACTTGTAGCCCTACAAAAAAAAGTGATCTTCTTTAGTAGCCCTTTGTCATATTCAGCATTACTAACAGGAAAGGATCTCTCTGCTTTCAGAGTGTGCAGAAGATCTGTCTTCTGTGTCAACCGCTGAATTAAGTCTGCAGAGGGCAGACGCCACACATTGAACAAGTATGTGCTTACCCCTGGAGTCACAGAGCATTAGATTTGGACCTTGTGCGACCATGACAAAATCTGGAACTTGTTACATGACACTGAGCCGGAGTTTGCTGCTCCATCTGCAGAAATCAGATCAGCCTTTCACAGGCCCATGTGGAACGTTATCATAGCAGCCAGCCGGGAACTGGACTGTTGCTTAGCAAGCAGGATTGTTTAGTAATGCATATGAGATGTTTTCATGTTAAAATAAATAAATGAAGTAAACTCTTTTTTTTCCAAACTGAAAACCCTCCATAACAGTCCACATGTTACAAACAGTAACCCTTTACTTTAAAAGCATTTCTATGAAACCACACGTGTAAGTACAGATCGTTTCCCTCTGTCTAGCTTCTTTCAAGTCATAAAACGCCTAAGGTGGGAAGTTCTTGCACAATATCTGCACAGCTGCTGATTTGTAATCTTCCCCTGTAATTAGACTCCCAGAAATCAGGTGTGTGCTGCCCCTGGTCAGTTTGCAGCCCTGCAGTCTGATCTAATCATCAGTTTAAGGTGTAAAATTTCAAGTCCTTTAAACTGCAGGCTCGCTGATGGATGCAAAAATTGTTTTAATCTGCCCACTGGTGGCTTAGATTCAGTACTGCATCCCCATGCATCCATCCAATAATAATAACAGACTAATTATGCAACGATTCAGTGAGGACAAAACCAGTGTCTGCCAACACAGTATCTGCCTGAACCTCACATATGTGGTTGATCTCCTCCTCACACTGCCAGCCTGCTGTAGATATTTCCCTATAAAAACCAAAGTCAAGCAAGCACCACATCACCTTTCCAAATTACTGTTGTACAATAAATATTAGTCTCTGAAGGTAAGCCATATTTAAAGCTAAGCAGTGGAAATGTTGGCTCACTGGTTAGCAGTTAGAAATGAGTGGTTTTATGCATCATTACTTGCCAAACAAGTAAAAGGGAAGGTTTTGTTCCAGATGTACATATTTCTCACTGTTTGTTTTAAGCCACAGCAGCTGCAACAATTTACCAGCATCATATCAGTTAAATACACAACACAAAAAAGGTCCAGCTACAGAAGACAGTTTGGCATGCTTTTAACTATTTTCAGGTTTTATTTTAATGGCTTTTATATGGAAATAGGAGGGAGTTGAGAGAGGCTGCCATAACACCCATAACCAACAGTGCTTATTTGAATTAGCTTTCAGAGGTTTGTGCTTTTTTAAAAACATAAAGGCCCAAAGGGGCAAATCCATAACCACGTTCAAAGGAGACAAGTTACAAAGAAGCACCTTGAAATTGATTTTGAAACCTACTGTTCTGTTATCTTAATGACAATCTGCTTTTTCTTTGTAATCCTTGCGTGTTTCTGATTGGTTTCTGATTGTTCACCATGCCATCAAACGACACTCTCTTTCTGCATGACTCTGCCCCTCCTCCCGGACAGTTTTCCATGGGTCAATTACAGTTACAACAGTGTTTTTACACCAACACTTATCCTATTTTTAAATAGGCACACTGTCTCTTTGTATATCTAATGGGAAACTATATATATAAAATTGATTAAACATTTTCACTTGTCAGGGCATTTTGATTTTCCATGGCATGTACTCCTCGTGACAGCTTCAGCATTCTCTGTATGAAACAGATAAATGCACAGCGTTAGGTTTAAACATCCAAAGGTGTATGATTCCCATTGTTGGATGCAGCTGATTGTTGTGGCGGCTGCATCACAATCTGATCCCTGTTTCCATAGAATGACTGAGCTTATGACATGGGTCACTTCTTGGCCTTCTTAACTGAGATTAAATCAGATTAGTAAACGCAAACACACAAACACACACACGCACGCACACACACACACACGCACACACAAACAAACTAGTCAACTCAATACTCTGGTTATATAGTCACTATCTGATGCGCTCTGTCTGTCACTAAAATTTACTTTTAGATATTTATTTTGATTTGTTGTTATGGCTAAAAGTACAGACAGTAGGCACTTTTAATGTAAGCCTTTATGTAAAAAAATATAATAACATCAATATTAATTAATATGGCCTACAAATTGTTCTGTGTAATAATTGGATAATGATCACGTATTTGACTTAATTTATAGTAAATTTAATTTAAAATACAAGTGTGCTACACAGGAAAGGTGAAAAGAGAGCTCACAAATATAGATTATTTATTTTATTTTATTTTATTTTATCAGGATCCCATGAGCAACAGCAGTGGGGCAGCTAATTGAGTTTATTATGTGCAAATTTAAAAAAAAAATCCTTGTTTAATTGGCTATTCTTATAATATTTTTGACTCCTTTAATAAACAATAAAACCGACTCGAATTAATAAAATAATCGGTGCTTCAGTTCAATATATAAGTGTGCAGATTACCCATGTAAACTGTAATTCAGAGGCTGGTGTGACAAGGTCAGGCTGGCATCTCGGTGTGGCGCGTGCTTGTGTCTTGTTGGGAACAGACAGCATGGCAGCGTGGACGAGCTCATCAGCGACCCGAGGGCTCGCGGACAGATCGTCAGCACGGGTCAGCTCGCGCGTTGCTTTTTCATTAAAAAACAAAAATGACAAAAAACAAATAAGATGGGTTTAAAAAGGAAACCAAAAACTGACGTCGTTGATTTTTAATGGGAGGACGCTTTTAGCGGAGGGTAAGTGCTGACTGAATTTCATCGCGCAGGAAGTTCTCAAACACTAATTATAATTACAAGGTAGCCTGTAATTTTAATTATTCATATTGTAATTATTTTATTTTTTACTTTATCGAGTACATATGGTAGCTTCATGTGAGTTAGCAGCCTGTAAAGGTTGTAGTGGAATATAAAACTAGGTGATATTTTATTGTAATAATCTAAAATGCATCATCAGTTCTGCAGCTTGGATGTTGTTAACTAGCGTACAGCTGTCAGGTTTAAACCGCGGTGTCATGTGTAATAGGCAAATTTATTCGCCTTAAAATGTCTCCTTGCAGACATTTTAAGTGATGTATTTTTACCTTAATGCATAGCTTAGTGTGCAGAACTGGTGGATTGCTGATGGAACAAATAAAGAAGTCAGAATAATGTCAGAAAGATAAGGTAGGCAGAGAGCTTGGTGCACCCAAACTTTAATCCTTTTCTGCCTTTGTGAGTCATGACCTGATAGGAAACACAGCTGTATTTTGAAAAGGGTCTAGAAATGTGGCAGTGCTTAACAACAAATGAGTAAAAAATGTGAAACACATGTAGCCTCCATTAGTTCTAAGCAGGTTTCTCTGCAGGTAGCACAGGTAGGACTGATAGATACAGCGACTTTAAATCAAGTGACATGGCTCAGGATTTTTCAGGGAGGCACGTGGTCAGAGCAGAGGTTGGACCAAAGTACAGGATTATGAGATAACATTTTCTTCACCCAGCTGATTGCATTTTAACATTTGATCTGTATTATATATGAAGTCTAAATCAATTCAACGGGCAGTTTATAAACAGCATAAATAGACTTAAAGTGACTAAAGCAAAATAAGATAAATTGTCAGTGTGTAAATAGTTAGCACTGACAAGGAGCTGAAGAAAGTTGGCAGTTTGTTCTTATAGCTAAAGCTATTAATGGATAGATAATTCAGCAACATCCATAAAGTTAGGAGACATGGAAGTGACATGGGAAAGAAAAAAGAAACACAATCAGAGGTTAACATCGCCAGTATTTGTGCTCGTTATGGATCAAGCTCCAAAAATCATGGATCTGTCTCCTAAAATACACTTTGATGGCATATTTTGGTAAAAATGCCTTGCTGGTAAACGCACACACACCTTTGATTCCAGATGTAGATTAAAGCATATCATAAAGACACTGATTGGCAAAAATAACTTTTTTTTTTAAATTTTATTTTACAGTCAAGTTTGGGGTTTGCAAAAGAAGTGGATGAATGAATGTCAGCATTTATTGAATCAGGATGTGAAATGTATTCATACGACCTTTGTGATGCACATTTTTTAAATTGATGTCATAACCATACCTTCTCCATCTGCTATGCTGTTTGTATCACAATATTATTTTTGTCACCAATTGTTTCATCTAGAGATGCCCTGTATTTTTACTCCCCTGTAGTTAAATTTTATATTGTCAGTCTTAAAGGGTCTTGAAATCAAACCAGCACTCGTATTTGCCCCTTCCTGGGGTGCATTTTTTTTTTTTTCAGGGGGAGATGAGACAGAGAAGGTGCTAACAGACTGTTTTGCAAGTGCTGCACAGTTTCTGAAAGCTGAAGAGGATTATGTATGTCTGTATCTCCGGGGACGTGTATTAGCAGTGGCAGGGGACACCACAAATTTTGGATTTTCCCTCCAGTATGGGGCAGTTATTTGCTTGTTTTTAACAGAATAAATATGAGATAAAATAGGGGGGATTATAGGTGGGATTAGCAACAGTGTAAACATATTGATATTGGGCCGAACATTATCAGTCTTGTCTGCGTGCTTTTCAGAGTTCTGAGTATTTTCTTAATTAGAAAAGTGCTGTGTTGTGTTTTAACTGCCACATTGCTTCATGCGCCGTCTTAATTCCAAGATTAACATTTGGTTGTCATCACACAATGACCTCTGTCGCCGCACACAGCTGAGGGAGGACCAACAGCGGTAAAGTTTCAATTAGATGGAATAAGGCTGAACGCCAGGATGACGACATACTTGTGCTCATGATCACATGCTGTTGTGAGAGTGTGCGTATTGGTTCTCAGAAAATCTGTAACTGCTTAACCCTCACCATGCACTTGGAAAACAGTTCAAAATGGGAAAGGTCTTTATCTCTTGGCATATATTTCAAATTCATTAGCAGCTACTAGCAGTAGACTCTCCAGCTGAAGTGTTAGCAGTCTAATTGCATTATAGGTAAGGTAGGATCCAGGAAAAAGTATGTTATGAACCCTTACGACCCCTTGTAAAAACAGTTTGTTGTGAGTCAAGCATTGTTCTTACTCGGAAGTTAATATGGGCTGGGGTCCAACAGTGTATATTGACAGCACATTCATTCCTCAGGATATGCCCAACCTCACCACATCCTTCTACATCATTGTGAACAGTAATCAGCCAGCGCATTAGAATCACCTGTCCAATATTGTGTACGTCCCCATTGTTCCACTGAAACACATCTCTTCCATGAGGGCATGGAGAAAGGACATTTCTTGAGGTGTTTGATAGTGGGATGTTGGTACAGTAGCAGGGCCTTTGGGACTGGTCATTTGCTGGGTATGCTAGGGCTTTTGTCTGTTTTCACCCATACCACTGGGTCTAAAAAGTGCAGAATAATTGCAGCTGTAAAGTACTGTATATAAATTATGGCTATTTGCATTTGCAAGCAGCCATAATAAATATTAAATGTCATCATATAATTTGTCTAAATTACTTTCTCTAACAGACATCTTGCAGATGAACCCCCATTTAGCACAGTTGGCATTAATCAATCCATGGATCTAATATTCTACTTAAATAATAAATGTGTCAGGTTTTAATCCATCCATCCATCCATTTTCTTCCGCTTTATCCGGGGCCGGGTCGCGGGGGCAGCAGCCTAAGCAGAGAA
>JAVDPK010001695.1:205284-219406 GCA_034780415.1 Cichlasoma orientale | reverse complement strand
ACCCCCCGCCCCCCGCCCACACTCCAAAAAAAAAAAAAAAAAAAAGTCAGAAAGCACTAAGAAAAGGGGAATTCTCACTTATTTTAAGTATACATAAAGAGGTACTGCTTTTATAAGTATTGCTTTCCAGTAGTCATAATCACTTCAGTTCTGTCTCCATTTCAACTCTAAATGGATATTAATGGTGAAACAGCATCTGATGTTTCTCCCTTATATGTTCATCCATTGAATGGATTCTAAGAAATCTTATCACACCATAATCATAATAATAATTCTTCCCAAATCAAACAGAAGTAGTATCAAAGTTCTTTCTTACAGTAAAACTGTAATAAAATCATGGATATGATACACGAGTGCTCTACGGAAATCTTTTATTATTGATTTTTAAAATGCTCTGTTTGGCCCAGGCTTGGAAATGTATATATTCTAACTGACAGACTGTTTAATTTCTTATCCTAATGTCTTTTTTCTGCTTCTTAATGACTCTTACTAGATTTAATGGATTGGTATTTTCTGATGAAATGGTACTATCCAAATGCTTGCAAAGAGCATTTTTGTTACCATACCCTTGTTTAGTAAGTACATTTTCTGATATCACAATCTTATGCAAACTGAGATGTTTCCAGTGCAGACAACAACCAGATAAGTCATACGTGCAAGCTGATCTGTGGGTTTTACACAGTTATGACACCACAGTGGACTGGAGAGAAGTGTACACTTTCAGCTTTAATTTAAGGGGTTTAACAAAAGTATTTCATTAACTATTTAGGAATTACAGCCATTTTTATAAGACTAGTCCCCAATTTTTGACTAATTAGACAATTGTCTTGCAAGCAGTTTCATGGCCAATTGATGGCTATTCCATAATCATTCCATGACAAATTAATCAGGTAAAACATCTGGAGTTCATTCCAAGTATTGAACATGCATTAGCTGTTCAGAGGAACACTCAAAAGGAGGTCAAGAGAGATGTCAGTGCAAGTGAAGACGGTCATCATTAGGCTGAAAAGCCCAAATAAACCCATTAGAGACAGCAAATATTTTAGTGGCCAAATCAACAACCCCACACATTCTTAAAAAGACGGAATGCACTGGCTGGATCAGAACCATGCCGGCAGCCTATTAATTTTACAGCAAGGTGCAAGGCCAGATTAACATGATAGCAGTTGCTGCAGATTTGTCGGCTGCACATCCATGATGCAGATCTCCCGTTCCGCCACATCCAAAAGGTGCTTTATTGGATTGAGATCTGGTAACTGTGGAGGCCATGTGAGTACAATGAACTCAATGTCTTGTGCAAAAAAACATTTTAGGAGGATTTAAGCTGACATAGTGCATTATCCTGCTGGAAGCAGCCATGAGAAGAAGAGTATACTGTGGTCATAAAAGACATGGTCAGCAACAATGCAACAATACAGTAGACTATGGCTTTTAAACAATGTTCAGTTGATACTAGGGGGTCCAAAGTGTGCCAAGAAAATATCAATACCATTACACCACCAGCAGCAACCTGGTTGTTGATACAAGGCAGAATAGATCCATGTTGTTTATGCCAAATTCTGGCCCTACCATCCAAATGTCACAGCAGAAATCAAGACTCATCAGACCATGCAATGTTTTTCTAATCTTCTGTTGTCCAAGTACTTGGCGACAGTGGGAAGGACAAGCTCCCTTTTTGTGTATTCAGAGATGCTCTTCTGAGTACGCTGTAACGAGTAGTTTTTAAGTTACTGTTGTGTTCTTCTCAAAACAGTCTGACCAGTCTCCTCTGACCTCTGGCGTTAACAAGGCATTTTCACCCAGAGAACTGCCACTCATTGGATATTTTCTCCTTTTGAACCATTCTCTGTGAACCCTAGAGATGGTTGTGTGGGAAAATGCTAGTAGATCAGCATTTTCTGAAATACTCAGACCGCCTGTTTGCCACCAGCAGCCACGTCGCATTCAGAGTCACTTAAATCACCTTTCTTCCTCATTCTGATGCTTTGGTTTGGACTTCTGCAGGTCATCTTGTCTACATGCCTAAATGCACTGAATTGTTGCCTTGTGACTGGCTGATATATTTGCATTAATGACAAGGTTAATTGCATTAATGGACACCTGTATTTCTTTCATTGCTTTATTTCAAAACATCTTTGTTTTCAAGGCATCTTCTTCAGTTTACCTTGGACACAGCAGTAAAATCTCCAATATCCACAGCACAGCTTTGCATATGTATGGCGATTCTCTGGTTATGTTATGTGGAAAATTTGGTTTGGATTCATGAAAATAGGCTTTAGAAGAGACACGTGAGTCCACTGAGATAAAAATGGACTCATGGAAAAAAAATATTTAGTGCTGCCACTGAATGAGTACCTAACAGAGTGGCTGGTGAGTGTATTGCCCTTCTGTTTACATCACAAGAGAAATACACTCAGCATAACTGATATAATACACTATGTTATACCAGTTTACTTTGCAAACAGTGTTGTATATCTTTTAATGAATTCCTGAAGCAGCCTCTTTCAGATGGACACAAGTTTGTCTTAACACTGTTTATTTTGCGCTGTGCTCTGTTAACACAGAACATGTTTGAAGCAGACACATATTTGCAGGGCGCTTGATTAGGATATGAAAGGGAATCTCAACACGGCCAGTCACTGTGTTAGCTTCTTATAGACGCCCCAACATGAATTAAGCATGAGGGTTGCAGTCCTCCCAACATCATGCATAAACGTCCCATATTTATGACCACTCTTGGGTTTTAGTTGGCATAGATAGAAACAAATATCTAAGTTTTTAGATCTTCTGAAGATGATCAACTATCTTAGATGATTGCCGAGTCAGAGATGTATATTATTTATGTATTTTTTCCATTGCAGGTTGCAGTCGGTTCAGAAATTCATAACAAAGTTTTTGGAGTTTGAACGGTCCGAATAGCAACACGAGTTGTAACTGACAAGTCAGATGTGTGCTGTAGCGAATAGGTTTTTTTTTTATTAGAGACTCAGAGATTGTGAAATTCTAGGCCAGTACCAGCGTCTTATAAACAACTTGCCCAGTAGCCAGAGTTAACTACATTGTGTTTTGTGTCAGTGTATTTTATTTTTGTACTCATTTTTGTTCCAGAGGAACAAGGACAACTATTTTAAAAATGTATCTATTTTAAAGGCTTTCAGTTCTTGATAACAATCCAGTGCAAAAGTGATGTGACACAACTAAAATAGAGGCCAATGGCTTCCGTAAATGTCATCTTAAATATTGATGCTGGGTTATATTAATGGTATTTTGTAGCAACCTAGTGCCATTTGCACCTGATATATTAAGAGTAAAAATGGACTTTGGCCCTGGATTCTGACACAGTGCTTTTCACATGTGTCCGGCTACTGTACCTTCAAATGGTGAATCTTTTAATGAACTGCAGGTACTTATAGTCTCTTGTATTGTATTGTAGATAATTGCTGACTATGCAATGATACACTGATAAAGTAGAGAGAGCTGCAACTATGTAGCTCCATTTTTATGTTCGGGCTGCACAGTATGCATTATAGTATGTGGAAATTGTTCCGTTAACCGAGTGTGTCAGAGATGTGTTAACAGTTTTTAAAAGTTTTTAGAAACTGTAACTACATTTTATAGTAAAAAAAAATGCTCACCATTTTTGTCTTTCATGACATTTAGAACCTCCAGAGAAGCATGATAAGAATACTGACTTTAACAACATAGAGTGTCACAGGTCAACTTTGACTGGTGAAGACACTGTCACTGGCCCAAATGGGTATTATTTGCAATATTTGACATATAATTTGTTAACATTCAGAATTGCACTTGTGGAACATGTTTTCACAGGGATCAATGCAGTCCTGTTAAAAGTGTAGTACACCCTATGATTCATAGGCTTGTAGGACCACCTTTAGCAGCAATAATTGGAAGTAGTTGTTGTCTGTATGACTTTTTCCATCTCTCACATCCTTACCTCCTTAGTCCTCTTCGTTCCTTTTGGGACATAAGACCTCGTGTGCTGATACCTTGTCGTGCTGGGGAGCTTGTGTGTCTCCGTGACCCTTGAGAGCTATATCGGTGGGGGCTTAAGCTCCTGGCAGGTCTAACCAAGCCGAGCAGGTGTCGGGGTAGAGGCCAGACAAAACTCAGCACCTGGTCCTCCAGGTTGGAGGTTGGACGTAAGGCTAACAACCCTACTTGGTAAAAACAATACCTTGTTACAGAAACCGTCTCTCACATCGTTGTGGAAAAAATTTGTCCCACTCTTTCTTAAAGTATTGTTTCAGTTTTTTGAAGTTTGTGGACATTTGCTTTCTCTAATGTCTTGCCATAATAGCATTTCAGTCAGGTTGAGGTCTGGACTTTGACTGTGCCATTGCATCACCTTGATTCTTTTTATTTTTCAGCCATTCTGTTGTGGATTTCCTGGTCTACTTGGAGCCCTTGTCTTGTTGCATGACCCAATTTCTGCCAAGCTTTAGCTGTCAGGCAGATGGTCCTCCAATCTGACTCTAGAATACTTTGATGTACAGAGGAGCTCATGGTCGACTCAATAACTGCAAGGTGCCCAAGGTGCAGTTTCTCTTAGCATTGCACAGATCAATCTTGGGATGAATTTGCTGGGATGTCCACTCCTGGGACGACTGTGGCGTTGCGTTAACAAACACCTGAATGCTCCAGATCAGTAAACTGCCAAAACCTCTGCTTTTGTAGTGGTGGTCACACTCACCTGCTGATGATGAGTTAATCAAATGCATTTGATTAACACCACCCGGCAGTAAAGGTGTCTTTAGTTTTTTACAGGGCTGCATAAAGCCCTGTAAAAACTCTATCCTTCCCCCTACTGCAGTTACTGTAGATGATAGTCTTTGTTGTTGAGGACTTGGATCATGCAGATTAGGGTGTAGAGATATGTGGGGGATGTCTTTATAATAGAGGGTAATGCTTAGCAGTTTGCTCAGTTTGCTGATAGCCGTGGGTTGAAGGCTGTCTTTAAGTCTTCAGATATGGTTTTTATGGCCCTGTAGCATCTCTCAGAAGGCAGCGGGGTGAAGAGATGGTGGTAGGCATATGTTGTGATACTGCTGGTTCTGCAGAGGCAGCGTGATTTCAAGATGCAATCTAGTGAGGGCAAGGAATGGTCAGTTATGTCCTGGGAGGTGTTTATGCCTCTCTGGAGAACTTTCTTGTCAGTTACTAAACAGTTAGTGTACCGCACTATAATATAGTACATTAGTATGTTCTCTGTGTAAGTGTGGTAGAATAACACAAGTAATTTCATGGACAGGTTGGTTTCTTTCAATATTCTTTACTCTTGGCAATCAGAGAACAAAGAAAATAAGCCTTCTAGCTGCCACACATTAAAAATCATTCCCCCTCCCACCCACCAAAAAAATGTGAATTTCTCCTTTTTCCAAAATATACGGGTAGGGTGGGGTTAGGGTTACTACCTCTGATGACTTGGGCTTCAAAGGGTTAAACTTCTTGCTTCTTCACTTTGAGTGCAGTGGTGTTGGCTGTCCATGATGTCGACATCCAGAAAGTTAAAACTGGAAACCGTTTCCATGTCTTTTCTTGGTCCTCATGAGTGAGTGGTCTTCATGTTGCTTCTGTTTTTCTTAATGTTGACTGACAGTTTGTTGATTTTGTTTTGCTCTCCTATCCCCATTTTAGATTCCTTAGACTGACATTTTCCCATTCCGTTACAGTTTAAATTTACACTGAGAATGGAAATTTTTCACCAAGGACCAACAACTTGCTTCGCAGTGCTTCATTTGAAGTAATTGCCTCTGTTTAAAGAACAATAAAACTGAAGGAATTCTGCAACAACAGGAACTGTTTAAAATCAAAAGTGGTCACTCCAAATACCAGTTTAATTTAGTTTATTTTTTGTTTACTACACTTCATATGAAGGTGATCAATAAATACACAACATTTTCTTATTTTGAAAAGCATCTTTACTTTTAGTGCATAAACTTTACACTTTTTATGTACAGCTCACGTGTAGATCTTAGTTTAGTCATTTGGTTCTGCACAATCCTGACAAACGAGAAATGCTCTTACCCCTTCCCTCTCATGCTTTCTTCTCTATCTGCTCTAATTCCAGCTATGAGGTACAATTACTGCCATGAGTAAATTTCAACATTTCCGTAGGGCCAGATCATTCAAACCACAATGTGAGTCCTCAGTAACTTTAGAGCCCCTGCAGGCCCTCTTCAGTTGCCCCTCAGCCCCTGGTGTGAACCTGGTAACGTGTTCAGTGATACAGAGTTTGGTGGCTGTGGAAGTGTCAGGATAAGGCACTACTAATGGTGCAGATGTGTTAGGCCAATGATGTCTCTGTCAAAGAAACATTATTTATATTGAAAAAAACTATCTTGAAAGAAGCAAACATCAAAGCACAACTAGAAGGATGACGTTCTGGAGGTTAAAACAATGTGATCTATGTCTATAATGACATCATATGAAATATATGATGTGAAATGTACAGCACTGGCACATGAAATCAAACATTAACTTAGACATATACACTTTAGAAACAGTATTATTAAACATTGCAGTATGCCAGTGCCCCGTCAGATTTAATGCTTATTTTTTTCCATTTCATCATGAAGACAATAAAGGAAAAGGAAAAAGAAAAGATCAAGGAGAGTCCTTATTTTCCAAAAGATTGTTTTATGTATATTCTGTACAGAGAAATCGGTATTATCTGTATGTGGCCCCACATGTCTGTTGTGTCTGCTGTTGTGGTCAAAGTTTGCATACACTTATCATGGGCAAGAATGTCATGGTAAGTTTGAGCTTTTTTGATTTATTTGAACTGTGTTTTTTCCCCCCAGGGTGGAATGATTATACAGCATACATCTTTAATTTTAAAAAAACAAGAATTGGGTGCAAAAGTTTGAAATTATTTTGGATTTTCTGTAATTCACACAGGGTCAAAATTATTCATACACTCTCACTAATATTTAGTTAAATTTATCTTATCAAGTACATGACTTTTGGTAGCCATCAGCAAGCTTCTGGCACAATTTTGGCTGATATTTGACCACCCTTCTTGGCAGAGTTGGTAAAGTTCACTTAAATCAGTTGGTTTGTTGGCACAGACCAACTAATTACCATTACATTCAAAAATGACCATTATATTCATGTCCATTACAAGTGTATGTAAAGTTTTGACACAACTGTAGATAGAATCGGCCCGCTGGATTTCAGATGATTTAGAGTGAAAGAAAAGCTACGGTGCAGAGACTATACCTGCTATTCCAATGGACAGTGCCACCAGTTATTTCAGAGCAGCGGAGAGACGTCTTAAAGTTGTGAATTGATTGTTCTTGGTTTGAAAGTGGTGGCATCCCACTTTAACAAACCTGCCATCAGGAGCTAGCTCCTCCTGAGAACTTGATTACCAGCTGTTCAGTGCAACTGAATTGGAGAAACAGTATAATCTGCTGTGCATTGGAACAGCAAGCAGCCATCTTCATCTTCTGCAGCCTTCTTCAAGGGAAAAAAAAAGCAGTTCAAAATGGAGCTGACCAAAAGTGAGTGGTTCCTCTTGGAAGTGGTGAGCAGGTAGGAAATGTCTTACTTATGTACTTGTATACATGTGATCCAGTGTGAGTATCTTAAAATAGGTGGAATTTTGGCCCTGGCTTCAAGTTAATGTCTTATTATTTAATTACTTTGTTGAATGTAAATAGGTTAGACAAATTAGAACATGTCCAAATATTAAGTATTTATTTTTTAAAGGTATCGTTGGCGACTGAAAACTACCCAAATGTTGTCTGCCTTTGAAATAGGTTCTATTATTTCAGCTGATCAAATCAATGCTAGCGCGACCTGCACTGACGGAGGTGAAGACTGATATTGTTGCAGATTTGGATAGGCACTACAGTATGGAGAAGGATGCAGTTATGCTACTGAACAAACCTCGTCACCTGGATCCGTAGTGCCTTTTTGTCATTTATGTAAAAGAGGAATGAGAAGTGCAGGTGGCTATACTAGAAGAGATAAAACAAGTGAAACTGGCAGAAGGTATGGGCCACCAGGGCCACTTCTTGCCCTGCGACAGCTGGGATCAGCTTCAGCACTCCCATGATAACCAGTTAAGAATATGCATGTATTAAATAAATATTATATATTCCTGTAAATATTTATCAGGGATAAGCATCATCCCTAGGAGCAATACCATGTAAGTCTGACTAATATTCCTTAAATAATTGCCACCAGTTATCTGGATGCATGTTCTGTCCTCCATGTCCTACAATGCTGTTTCTGTTCATAAATTCGCAGGTAAATCTAAAAATACATTCCACTTTCAATTTGCTTTTGTAATAACTACAATTTTCTCTCCCATACAAGTGTTGGAGTGATGTAAAAATGACCTTTATTTAGGAGGTAATTGTGCAGGCCCTTTGCAAATGCCTGATTGTGATCTCTCTCTCTGCAGAGTGCTGGTTCAGCAAGGTTCTATCCTGTTCCTCAACATGGTCCTCTCTTTCCTTCCAAGGTGTCCTCTGGCTGTGCTGGCCGCTTTGAAGGCTCCCTCTCTATAATAGAATCGCGCCATACACTTCCTGAACGGAGCACAGAGAAGCACTAATTCCACACCGATAAAGATCCCCCTTCCTCTCATTTCATAAGTCTTCCACTAGATACGAAGCTGTGCTAGATTAGATGTGTCACTCCTCCCCCATCCCCTGTAACACAAAAGTCCTCACAAAACACAGCAAGGAAAAAAGAAGAGAATTAATTTAATTGCTATTCAAATGTGGGTGAACAAGAAGGTGAACAAAGGGGAGAGCTGCACATATTAGGGTGGAGAATGTTTCCTTTTTTCTTCTTAACAACAAAAGAAAGATGTTCCTTTTAAAATCAGGAAATGTGGATTGTGTATTGAGGAAGACGAGCCGGAGGTCATCTCTAATATCTGTTAAATTCAGAGTGTAGTTGTCAGACGTGTCAGAGATCCCTCTCTCACCGTCTAAACTAACACAGGAGGGGGTTAGTTATGATAATGAAGCCCCGTTTGAGTGCCTGCCTTGGTGCACGCGGGTGTGAGCACACTTCCTTGTGCTTCTAGTTTAATGAAAAGGTTATAAAAGATATCAGGGGTTAGCTGTATATTCTCCACCGTGAGGAGGCTGCCGTCAAGTTCTTATGCACAATTGTAAGAAAAGTATTTTATTGGATGACTCAATAATTTTTTCCCCCCATTTGGAACATTTAATATCTGTCTGCTTGCTAGTGATGTAGCATTTTAAATCTTTCTTTTTAGAATGGGCGCATTTTATTTAACTTTTTTTTCAGATTCCAATCGTTGATGTATGTGGGGGCAAGAGGACCAGATGAATGCGACACTTGAAATGATACTATTGCCATTGTTTCCCCTGTATGGTGGCAATCAAAAGTCTCTACTGGATTGTAGCAATGTGGAGGTGCCCCTTGGCTTCAATGAAGCGTTAACCCAGTAACCCTTCTAATATCCAAATATAGCTACTTTGTTGTTTATTGTCACTCAAACTAAAGACGTGCTTTTTGGGCTACATCTGTCCTACTACCCTAGTATTATTAGGAAGTTGCAAGTTTATGACAGTTTGATTGAAATGTTGTGTCATTTATGTCTGAGTCCTCCTCTGCTTTTCTTTTCCTTCTTCCTGTTTCTTTATGCTGGTTAAAGGGGACTTCCCTGCAGATGTGGAAGCTGCTCTTTGTAACTCTTTTCATCTTCTCTAACAACAGTTTGATCAAAGCGTGAGAATGGAAACAACAAACTTGTGCGTTCGTGGCCCTGTCAGAGGAGTAATAAAAATAAGCTTCATCCCATGTCTATGTTTTGTAACAGCATAAAATTAAAATGTAGTGTCACATGATTAGTTTCCTTCTGAGATTTTTTTGTTTTGTTTTGTTTTAATAATAGCAGCATTTTAAGTCACAGCGACAGGAAAGAAAAAAAAAAAGAAAGCGTTGAAAAATTGGAGATTTCTCTTGAAGCATCCAGTTTTATCACACACATCTCCTGTGCTGGCATCTGATGTCGAAGTGTTAAAACGAATAACTTAATACATTTGAAAGTGTACTGGCGATATTACAAACTAACACGATTTTTCTTGTGCAAATGCAAATATGCAGTGTGGCATATTAGTTTTGTGTATGTGAAAAAAAAAAATCCCCCTTGCATCAAGAGTCTTACAGCTTAAATGAATTGCTCTGATGAAATTAGCCAACACATAGCGCTCACAGAATGTATATGAGTGGCTGAATATTTTTATTCTGATGGTCAGACCACGCCGTACCTTGAACTACCTTGTTGACCGCAACCACAGAGCAATTTACAGAATAGCGTCTAGTGGGCGTAGTGTTGCGATTTGATACCTAAGAGAGAGTTTTATTTATTTATTTATATAGTTTTTTGCCTGGTCACCAGTAATTGTGAAACTTCAGCTAGTTTTTTTTTCTGGCTCAACAAAGGAGCTGTCAGGCATCATATTTCCCTCAGGTTCAAATGTGCTGTGTGCTTTGATAATAAATGGAGAGAGCTCAGGTGACCGGGCTTGATGGGCTTGTGTGTACTAGTGGGGCCTTAACGGCATCTGAAATGAAAACAGCAGTTTCACTATTAGAATTAGGCTGTAATTTTGGATGTTTTTTTTTTTTTTTTTTGCTACATTTCAGCATATCCTCTCGGAGCACTGCAGTCTTTTTTTTTTTTAATGAGAGGAATAATTCACATTTACATTTTCCTTAAAATCTCTTAAGGACTGCTGACCCAGACAGAGATTTAAATGTTTGATCAGTTGCTGGGCTTCAGTTGTCTCACATGTGAATACACAAAACAAAATCAAACAAAACTTTTTTTTCTCCCTTTCTTTCACTCTTAATTTTACAGATATGTCCATAACCCAGATAATTTAATACATTCCTTTATTGTATGTAACCCAGATCATTAAGCCAGAAATATCTTGTGGAACTGATGGAAGGAGGCGAAATCAGGACGATGTTGCGCGGACCAATTTTCTGTAGATAAGAATTCGCTACTAAATGTTCCACCGTATAAACAAACAAAACAACAGGAAAATCTTGGTTTGCCTTTTGTTTGTTTGTTGTATTTTCAGTTTGCACACAGATTAAACATTGTAAATGAATGTGGTAATTAACGTGCGGTGTGTGAGTGTAGGCGTTGGTTCATCTACTTGTTTGTCTCAGATGAAAGGAGCATATTTTTTCTAAAACAAAAAAGTAGGATTGTACTCAGTGAATCATACCCACTTGTTTACAATGGTCTCCCACGGGGGCTCCCCTCTCTGTTTGTTAGTGTATTTGCTGGAAGAGACTTAAAATAGCCCGCTAGCTCAAGCAGAGCACCATCTATAGGCAGACTGTGCTGTGAATGTGCCAGCTTTACTGTACTGATCTGCAAACAGCAAAAGCTTTATTCAGACTGTCTCATCCTTCTGTGTTTGATCTTTGCTGAATCAGCTTTGAAAGAAAAGCACAACAAAAACAAGTTTAACATTTCCTCCAGATTGCACAATAGAATTTTTTTTGGAACATGAATAGCCACTTAAAGCACCCACTCAAGCCGGTATGCTCTGTTTTTAATGCACACAATAAAAGCCATATATGGCTTTCAGGAACACTTAAATACAATCCAGATCTAACCATTATTTATTAAAAGAAGTAATAGTTGAGATTTACAAGTAGAACATATTGCCATGGGATCTACTACTTTATGGCTTAGGTTAACCATCATTTCACTATGAGGTTAACTAACACATAAATAAATGGGTCAAAACAACCATCACAGCTAAAAAAAAAAACATACACAACAGTTTTCTTTATTTTTGAAGGAGCGTTGCACAAATTCACAAAAAGAATGGTGTATGCATAGAAATCGCAACACTAGGTGAACTCAAGCTGGTACAATATGAGTCAGAAAATTAAGCTGATCTCCCTCTTAAGGACAAGGTTACCAGCGCTACATTTTCCCAGAGAGGTCACTGTACGAAGTTCAAAGATACTTTGCAGATTAGCAGTCTCTTACAGTACACTCTCTGACTCAACATAGAGAAATATGGTATTAAATAGTTGAATGAAGATTAAAAGGGATGGAAATAGACTGTTAAACAAGCCTCCCATGGTACACTTCATATGATGTTCTGTTAGGCCGAGCCAGTGACCTTTATAATCAAAGCATATGCTAATTACAGAGATATTATTAGACGGGTGGGAGTCTTTGCTCAAAGCTATGCTATCTCTGCCTGCACAGAATTCACAAATCAGGGGATTGCCACTGAGAAGGTGGACCGATAAATGTCACATTGTCACTATTTTGTCTCCATACTATATAAGGAAAGGGCAAACAAGTAGCTCTGAAATGATTACGCAGATGTCTCTGTTCTTAAAGCTCCCTGCCCTCTTCTCCTCCTAACCTGTGCTTTTTAAAAGCTCAAGTCATTTGGAGGGGTGAAAATACATGAATATTTATCACTGTGCCACCTCTGCAAGGTACACACTTCGAGCCAATGCACGAAGAATTGATTTTTCAAAGTGTATTTTAGATTTCATTTGCAGGTTGCATTTTTTTTTTCCAGGTACACTTCATCCCCCTCCCTTTAACATCCTGCCCCGCCCGTTTGCTTTGTATTTCTCCATCAGTAAATTTACATAGAAATAATTTCTGGGTTAGGCGTGTTCACTGGGTGCTCAGAAGTTAGCAGAGTGACACTACATGACTTTAGTAAAACAACACAATGAAATTTACTAAGACCTATTTTTGTGTCTTTAGTTTTATATATATATATATATATATATATACACAAATTTTTTATGGTCTTTTGGGACGTTAATTTGTTTACTTTTAATATAATTTCCATTTAGTTTGATTATGTTGACCTTTTTTGGATAGATCTCTCTTCAGGGATGTCCACTATGGGCTACAATGTAAAACTCCTACAATCTACTCTACAATCAGGTTGTCCAAGCTTGTTGCAGGTGAGCGTTTCAGTGCATTTAAGACAGAGTCTGGTTCTTGCTCTGTAACTAGAACTTGTTCTCCCATGGATTTGTTTTACACCCGTGTTCACAATCATTTGTTTTCCACTTGTGTCATTATTCTGTGGCATACACTTTACTTTGTCTATTGACGTTTCTTATTTTTGGAGCTTTTCAAGGCACTACATCTGTGAACAAGTACACATGTGCATACACAAACTGCACACACAAAACACACACACGCTAGGATCTAAATTGAACAGACCAGCATGGAGTAGGCCAATTACATCACTGCCCCAATTAAAATAAAACAACAGGACTCTTTCAAGCTGTCCTGCAGGGGAGAGAAAATTGGACGGGGAGAAAGAAAGAAATAGCAATAACAAATCCCAATCCAGTCAGATCGTCATGATGTTCATTTTAATTAAAAAATTGGATTCACTGCAATTAACTCGAAACTAGTCCCCTGTGGCTCGGTGAAAAAGAAAATGATTGGCTCTCAGTTTCCAAGCAACTCTGCAAGCTCTACAACATCCTGTGATAATCTCTTTTTAAGTAGTGTTCTCTGTTTCTTGTGAATATTTGAATGTTTGTCAAAGGAAATGCTGCTTGATGTGTTGACATGACTGATATACACTGGCAGTACAGACAAATCGCAAATCTCTTAAATGGTTCTCCTGGGTTCTCTTAAATTGTGGTGATCTGGGGGGCGTCTCTTCAAACTGAAGAGGTGACAGTTGAAAGGACACAGGTTTGCGGGCTCGTCTGACAGTGATTGATATCTTCACTGATCAATTGAAACACTGGTTATTTATTTTTACCTGTCAGTGTTGATTGACCTTGTTGTAAGTCACATGCCATCATATTTTCCACTGAGTATGATGTGCATATGTGTTAATGTGTGCGTGTGTGTAATGTATGAACTGAATTGTCTACAGTAGTTGTCTGAAGTATGGATTACTATTGTGATAGGGGTTGAGTGGCTAAAGCCGTATGACTAATAGCCTGTCAGGGTGGCACTCAACTCTACTTGGTCACACAGATCAGCGCCTCACTCTTGTTATGAAACACACACACTCTCTCTCTCACACACACACACACACACACACACACACACACACACACACACACACACACACACACACAC